>JABUQX010066510.1:5000-52438 GCA_015478945.1 Trachelipus rathkii | reverse complement strand
CAGAAGTCGAAGCACACAGAGAACAAACAGTCACTCCAATATTAGTTAGCGGCGTTAGAAAAGCAACCGCAGAAGCCCCCCCAATCGGTCCCGATCAAAGTAAGGCCAGAAACAAACGGATAGGGCAGGAGGAAGCTGTTGGAAGAAAGCTTATTAAAATTAAGAGATATAAGGTATGTGGTCAGATTTACCAATTAGGCGAAAAATGTGTGTATTTTAAGATAGTAAGACTATGGTGAAAAATAGGTCAAGTGTGTTCAAGAAATTGGTTAGGACGATCCGGGACATGTGTGTGGCGTTCGTTTTAATTAGTGTGCCTCCAGATCGCTTAGGAATGCTGAATGATCGGCCTCCTCCCCACCTAAAACGGTATGAGAGGACCCAACCATTCAGTGTTATGTACATTGAATCCCCAAATAGGACCTCAGTATTGGATGAGAAGATCATAACGAGCTCTTGAGAAGTAGTAAGAAATTCAAAAAAAGGCGTGAAAAATCTGTTCTGTTAGGAGAGCAGTAGCAAAGAAGCACAAGATTAATTGTAGTAGAAGGGAGAAAGATTTTAAGCCATTAAGAAAGAACATCGAAATTAGGAGAATCGAAGAATCACGAGACGTGTTACAGGAGTGTTTATGATTAACATAGGCACATACTCCACCCTTTAGACTGGAAATTATGAAATAAGAGTAATAGCTTTGGACATAATTTTAAAACAGTTCAGAGATGAATTTCTATCCATCTGGTCTCAGACAGGAGCAATATAATATATATATATAATATATATATATAAGTTATATATAAAATATATAATATATATATAATATATATATATAATATATATATATAATATATATAATGTATATACATATAATAATATATATATATAATATATATATATATATATAGAGTATATATATACTATTAATATATAATATATATATAAACTATATATTTAATATAATATAATATTATATATAAAACATAATATATAGTATATATATATATATATATATATACACTATATATATATATATAATATATATTATATTATATTGTATATTGTATATATATTTAATTATATATATAATATATATATATTATATACTAATAAGTAATATATAATATATATATAATTATATATATATTATATTAATATAATATAAATATATATATATATTTATACATATATAATATATATAATTATATAATATAATTTATTATTAGTATAATATATATTATATATATATATATATATATATACTATATTAATATATATAGATACTATATAAATATATATCTTATTTATTATATATATATATATATATATATAGTTCATATACTTAAGAATGTCTTTATTAGAATTTTTTTTATTAGAGGGGGATGTTATTAGTAACATTTATCACTTATCTCTACCATCACCATGCACTATTAACACCATAACAATACTTATTTTATATCACTAATCCTAATCTATTAATTGCATCTTCATCCTTATCAGTTATCAATGAAAATTAGATTTACGCAACATAAATCGAAAGGCTTATCTTATCAATTGCGCTAGTCTCGTCATCGCATACTTTCTTCAGATAGTTAATCTCTTCTTCTGTCCAAAAACAATATTATCGTGTTTGAACATGTGGATTTCTTTATTCAAAGTTCAAAATCCTTCATCTTAACTACATGAACTCAATCTTTGCAAGATTAACTATGTTTTATTTCTCTGCTTTTGGGTCTTCCTTCACCCTATGTAGGTGTTGATCAGGAAATTTTATTAAGTTTCTTTTCTCAAGGTCAGGTTTGTTCAAACAGCCATTACTTCTTTCAGAGTTTTCATCTCATTTGCTAAAGCAGGTCGTCCTTATTTTCTAACAAACAATATGTTGAGCAGAATGCGCTTGTGTTTTCCGATGAAGAAGATATAATATCGGAAAAGACATCAAGACTACATGTTGATATTAATCCATTAAAACCATTATTAGTTTGCGAAATATTATAATATTATTATTATTCATTATTATTATTTATAGTTATTATTATTTATTATATAATACATTATTATTAATTATAATTATAATTATATTATTATATATTATTAATTATTAATCATTATTATATTATTATTATTCATTATATATTATATTATTTATTATATATTACATTATATATTATTATATAATTATTTTATTATAATTATTTATTATTATTATATTAATTATATTATTATTATATTTATTATTATATAGTGAGATTTACAAGCCTTTTCCAATTTTAAAGTATCAAACGCGCTTTCTATGATTATTTTTTTTTCAGGGGACTATTCAGAATAAAATTAGAACAAACCGCTTTCGGAACTTATTAATCTAATATTCGCCTGGCCACCTTCAGCATCATCGGAGAGAACGAATTACATATTATTATAATATTATTTATTATTATATTAATTATATATATATTATTATTATTATTATTATTATTTATTATTATTATTATTATATTATTATTCTATTCTTATTCTAATCTTTAACTATATTTTTCTGATTCTTTGTTTGGTAATTTTTGTTATCTCTGATATTTTTCTTAATCATATCGTATCTAGGCTATTCTTTTTCTTTGCTTATTCATATTCTTATTCTTATTATTATTATTATATTAATATTATTATTATTATATATATATTATTATTAATTATTATATAGATTATTAATTATAAACCAAACGGATACCATTTAAATTTCATTAAAATTTAATATATGTATTTTAATATATTGAAAGATAAAAGTCAAAATAGTTCACTCCTACAGATCCCCTCCCCTCCAGTGTCTCGCTGAACTTCATCTTCCTCCCCCTCTCCCCTTCCCCAATAAACCCTCCCTTGCTCTCTCTGCTCCCCCCTCATCCACGATAGCTTTTTCCCGCGAATCGGTCAGATACTTTTAGTGTTATTTTGTAAGTTTAACAGTTTTGGACCACTGATATAAATTGCAAAACTGTAAATGTACCACATCCTGAATAAATTTGTGACAATTGAATTATTATTATTATTATTATTATTATTATTATTATTACTTATTTATTATATTATTATTATTATTATATATTATTATTATTATTATTATTATTTATTTTATATATTATTATTATTCCATCAATATTATTACTAAATATTATTATTATTATATTATTATTATATTAAATTATTATTATTATTATTATATTATATTATAAATTATTATTATTATTATTATTATTATTATTATTATATTATTATTATTATTATTATTACTAAATTATTATTATTATTATTATTATTATTATTATTATTATTATTATTATTATTATTATTATTATTATTATTATTATTATATTATTAATATTAGTATTATTAATATTAGTAGCTGTAATAATGTTATAATATTATTTTAAAATTTTAAATTTTTATAAATGAATTTTTTTGTCCCACTGCACAATAATTTTTTTCAAAATTGATTTTAAGAACTGGAAAGCAAAACACGAACTATCCTGAAACTTGGATTTAAATAAAAAAAAAAAAAAAAAAAAAAAAATCCTTTTCCTACGAAGAAATGTCTATCCTGAATAAGTTCAAATGAATCCTAATTTTCAAAGCAGTTGCACCCTCTCTTTCAACACTTATAAGGATACAAATATTTAACCATTCTTGTAAAATTTATTTTTCCTTCATCCTCGAGGTCAGAATGGCGGTAAATTTATAAAGTTTTTCCTTAGTATAGAAAACGATTTTGCTATTAAACAATATTGTTAAATGATGGAACAATAGATAGAGAAATTTTTTTTTGATGCGGTACCTTTCATAAAAATAATAATAATAATAATAATAATGATAATAATAATAATAATAATAATAATAATAATAATAATAATAATAATAATAATAATAATAATAATAATAATAATAATAATAATAATAATAATAATAATAATAATACATAAAAAATAATAATAATGATGATGATAATAATAATAATAATCAATAATAAGAATAATAAATGAAATTAAAATGATAAAAAAGATAAATATATAATAAAATATAATGATAAAATGTATAATAAATATAATAATTATAAATAATAATTTTAAAAATCTTAAAATAACAATAATAATAATAATAACAAAACTGACCACATCATACTAACCATAAATACCAATTAAAATAATTAATAATATTGATAAATAATAGTAATGATAATTATGAATTATAATAATAACAAAATAATAATTTTTTAATTAGTCTACTAACTATATTGAGAAAAATAATAATGTAAAATAAAATAAAAAAAATAAATAGAAATTGATAATAATAATAATAATAATAATAATAATAATAAATAAGTAATAATAATAATAATAATAATAATAATAATAATAATAATAATTAATAATAATAATAAAATAATAATAATAATTAATAATAAATAATAATAATAATAATAATAAGAATAATAATAATAATAATAATAATAATAATAATAATGAATTAATAATATATATATAATATATATATATATAATATATATAAATAATATATATATATATTATATTATAATAATATTATATAATTAATATTATATAATATATATATATTATATAAAATAATAATAATAATAATACATAATAATAATAATATGTAATACAAGTCTGATTATAATGAAAATTTTAAAAATATATATGAACTATGAATCTAAAAAATATATTATTACTATTATAGTTATTATATTATTATTATATTATATTTATTTAAATTATTATTATTATTATTATTATTCATATTATTATTATTATTATATTATATTATTATTATTATTATTAATGATGAAGTCTCTGATACCTATACATTCACGAATACAACTCATGTTTGGAACATGCATTATTATTTATGCGAGCCAAATCATGTCACTAAATGTGTGTGTAGTGGTTGGGTGGTTTCCTGAGTGCGTATCGTGGGAGTGTTATGTGGTGTTAAGGTCAAAGCATCATACTTTCATGTGTGTACAAATTGGAATGGCATTTTTAATAACAATCAAACTTTATTTCTACATACATCACCGTGTTTTTGGAATTTAACTTTCACTTATATATTTCGATATATAAATATTATAATATATATAATATATATATTATAACTTAATATATAAAATTATATAAATATATAATAATATAATATATATATATATAAATATATATATAATGTTATATATTATATATATAATATATAATAATACGGAAATATATATATATATTTATATATAATATAATTATATATATATATATAATATATATAAATATATATATATTATATATATATATTATATATATAAAATATATTAATATATATATAATATATATATATATATATAGTATAATATATTATATTATATATAAAATATATATATATATAATAATATATATAATATATAATATATATTATATATATAATTATATATAATATATATATAATATATTTATATATATCATATATTATATAATAATATATATATATATATATAATAATAATATATATATATACTATATATTATATATGTTATAATTACTATACATACATATATATATATATGTAGATATATATATAATAATATTATATATATATATATTATAGTATATATAATATATATAATATAATAAATATCATATATATAATAATATAAACATTAATATAATATATATATATATATATATATATTATATATATAATATATAATTATATATATAATATATATATTAATATATATATTATATATATATATAATATATATACCAAAATATTATATTTATATAAATATTATAATATATATATATATAATATATATAATATACTATATATATATATATATTATATATTACAAATAATATAATATACTATAATATATATATATATATATTATATAATATATATATATAACTATATATATAATATATATATATTATATAAATATATATATATTAAACTATATCAGCGGCACGTCCAGTAACTTTTCCTATTCAATTATCTGTGATCTTTCTCCTCGCTCTCCTCTCACTCTCTCTCTCTCTCTCTCTCATATATATATATACGTATTATAATATATAATAATTATATATATATATATAATATATATATAAATATAGATATATATATATATATATATATATATAAATATAATATATATATTAAAATTATAAATATAAAAATATAAAATATATATATATATTATATAATATATATATATTATATAATGATATATATATTATATATTATTATATGATATATATAATATATAAATATATATAATATATATATTTATAGATATATAAAATATACTATATATTATATATATAATATATAAAAGAAAGTACTATAATATATATATATAATAAGATATTTTTACATATATAGATAGATAAATAGATAAAGAGATAAATAGATATAGAGAGATAAAAAAAATAAATAATATAAGAAAATAATAGAATATAGAATAAGAGAGAAGAGAGTAAATAATAATATGTATATATATATATGATAAGAGAGAGAAGAGGAGAGACTAAGAGAAGAGAGGGACGGTGGCAAAAACTGGATGAACTACGCGTGCTACAGCAAAATATGGGGGGAGTGGCGACCACCAATTAGAGCACCAAGATAAAATGGACAAGAATGAACAAATGGCATAAACAATTGTTAAGGAAAGGTGTGAAAAGATAAAAGTCTAAAGAAAAAGACATGAGGAAATTGGCAAACGGTGGAAAAAGTGAAAAGGTAACAAAGAAGCCGAAGCAAAAAGAAAGAACAATGTAAGAGGCGAAAGTAGGGAGTCGAATGGAAAATGGATGGGTGTACGTGGAATGTGCATGTAAGAGCAAATAAATGGTTTGAGGTGGAAAGTGGGAAAGGAAACGGGGGGTATTAAGAGTCCTGGGGAAAGAAAAAAACAACGGTTGGAAAAAAAAAAAGGCACAATGGGGGGAGGAAAACGGTCGTAAAAATGTCTCGTCCGCGGGCGGAAAGAGGGCAGCAAACTTGTAGAATTGATAAAAAAAATTAGATGCATCAATGGCAAGATTCGGACACTGGGCTGAAATACAGAAGCTGTAATAGATGAGGGAAGATATGTGCAATGACCAATTGGCGCAAAAAAAAAAGAAAAAAAAAAAAGGAGTGGGTAGTGCGGTAACTGGTACGAAAATGGTGGTAGAAGATGCGAGCATCAGAAGTGGAGAACGCGGGCAACGCGAGCAGGACGAGATAGGAAGCGCTGCGAGAAGAGAAGAATAGTAGATAATGAGAAAAATATAGATAGAGAATGAGATATATAAAAAAGAGAGAGATAATGAATAGAGAGAGAGAGAGAGAGAAATAGAAGAAAGATATAGTAGAGATGATAGTACTAATATATAATAGTATATAGACAAGATAAGAATATAGGGTAGAGAGATAAGATAGTATAAAGATAGAAAAAGAGAGTAGAATAGATAAAAAGTAAAAAGAAGAGTAAGAGAAGAAAATGGATGAAGAAGATCTATATATAAAGAGATAATATAATATAAAGTACAGTATAGATATATAGAAGAGAGATAGATGAAGATAGATAAGAGAGATAATAAAGAAAAAAGAGCGAAGAGAAAGGAGAGGGAGAATTAAGGAAGAGAGAGAGAGAGAGAAGAGAGAGAGACGGAGAGACGAAATAGATAAGAGAGAGAAAGTAAATAGAAACTCAAGTATAATTGAATTAACTTAGGACACTCTATTGCAGCAAACTTGATAGCATACCCCCGGCACCCTCCGACCGTAGGATGTGGAAAATAATATAGAATATAAATTAGGGAGCAAATAGAAAAATAATAAATGTGGATGAATAGCCACTATATATATATAATATAATAATATAATAATAAGTAATATATAATTAATAAAATATAAATTATAAATTAATAAGTATAAAATAAATAAAGTAAAAAAAATAAAAATAGAGGCATTGATCAAGTTAATAAATATAATATACATAATTATATTAATATATAAATATATTATATGAAATTAATAGAAGTATATAATATAAAATAATATAAAAATTATAATATATATATATATATATATATATATATATATAAATAAATTATAATATATATAGAGATTATTATATAATAGAGTAAAAATAAAGTAATATACCTATTATATCGAATGAACTACACATACCTCATTAATAATAGATAATCACGGTTATGTGAACATAATTAATAAATAAAGTATGATCAGTAAGACAGGAATGCTGGACTCGCGGCACACAGAGTCCGGCAACCCTCACTACACGCGATGACACAATCGATTCATCCGCCTATACACGATAACACGCAACACTGATCGATTCATCCACCGAGAGTTGTTGTGGAGTTAAGACTCCAAGTCAAAGAGAATGATTTTTTTTTTCTTTTTTTTATTTATTTCATTCTTCACACATCCCAGATCTCGCATTAAGTTATTACTACTTGTTCTTAAGTTAGAAGTACATCTCATCTGAAACTGAAAGATGTCTGAAAAATATGATGAGTAAGGTCAAGTCGTTGTGTAGTAAAAATGTAGTTAACATATAGGGGCAAGTTAGTTGTTAGAGAACTTCTGTTAATTGTACCGAATCCCGAAAATCGATTCTCACAAGAAACGCTACAAGAAAACGAGCAATGATGAAGGGTCCTTAATAGACGATTTTGTTTTATGATAAAAAATTAGAAAAAGATATGTTGTAAAGGTACTTTGTAAATTCTCTAAATAAAATGCTGCAGATATATTTTTCCTAGATTTTGATATTTTACCCCTAATTTTCCTTTAATAAAAATATTTAAAAGTGTATTAGCTTCATTTTCATTAATAATAATATAAAATACGCTTAACTTCAAAACAACTCCATAAAAATGTTTTTAAAAGATTCAAAATTTCAATTTTCTTCCAGCAGAGTCCATTTTTTATATATTCAGCATATTTGAACATTTTTAGCATTTTTAAACATTTTTGACACTTTTGCATTTCAGCAATAACTTATTATAACGATATTATATTTGCAAAATTTGGAATATTTAAGAATTGCTTACATTAAATTCTACGTGGTATTTAAATAATTATATAAGCGATTAATATTCTCAAATAACAATGTAGGGGATGTCACTCGACAATTAAGCAATTTATTATATGTTCGTAAATGAAGCATAGCTGTGTAGCATGTATGGCTAATGATGTATGGACTAATAGCAATACTATTAGCAATCTCTTATAATATATATAATAATAAAATTAAAAAATGAAATAAAGAAAATAATAATATAAATAAAAGATATATAAATAATAATATAATTAATAAATAATAATAAATAATAGATAATAAAATAATAATAATATATAATAATATATATAAATAATTAAATATAATAAACTATGTAATAAATGTAAAAGTTATAAATAATTATATTAATTAATATAATATATATTAAATATATTATAAAAGGATATGTATATATATATATAAAATTATATATACTGATAAATATATAGAAAATAAATAATATAGTATATAATATAATATAATATTATATAATAAAATTAAATATATATATATATACTATGCTAAAATATATAAATGAATAAAATAATATATATTATATATAGTAATATAAATATATAAAATTATAAAAACGATTATAATAATAAGCCCAATAGGAACTTATATATATTTATATATAACTCCCGTAATAAACCTCCACTATAATACTCACCCACGCATAAAATATACTGTATATAGTCATAATGGCATATGTAAGTTCAAGTTCAAACTCAGACATAACATAATAGGCACAAAACATGACATACAGAAACAATATAGTATACTTAAGAATGCATTATGGAAATTACATAACAATATCTAAAGATAAAGTAATATAATTACTTATATATTATCAAGAATAGCATATAAATAATAAATAGCTATAATATATATATATATAATATAATATATATATGCAAAATAGATACCAGATATAGTATTTATGAATCTGACACTTATTGACAAGAGCTCAGAATAAAGTATAGATCACTTAACAGGATAAAAATACCAAATCTTTAACATTAATTTTAGAAATCTAAGCGTATTATTTATAAATAGCTATAAATATACCCAGAGTAATATGATTTAAAAAAATAAAATAATATAAATAAAAAAAAAAAAAATAAGTCGTTTATGTAATTTATAAAAACTTAATACGAAACACCTTAGTTAAGTAATAGACCTTCATAGATATCAGTTGTACGTGGTCTCACTCGGACCTCTCCAGAAGTGGACAGACGGAGGGGTGAATTTACTAATCCACCCTGTCTACTAGTTACCCCTATAGCGGCACTTAATTAAGCCCACATTATAAAAAGTTGGAAAGTGATACAAGGAAAAAATATAACATAGTAATATTTCCATTATGGGGGTCATCGATGACATATGACCTGATGTAGGGGTACAGAGGAGGGAGACGAATAAATTACCCTACCCCGTCGTCCACCTAAGGAGGCCGGATAGTTAGATAACTACCCAGAGATTAACTATTAGAAATATATATATTACTATAGCGGATCTACTCTAGTGTGTTACGCTTAGTTTATGAAAATCATAAAAACGAACTTATTATACAATATAAGAGCTTATATATATATTAATAAATAAAATAAATAATAATATATATATATATATATTATATAATACTAATATAAATAAATAAATATAAATAATAAAATATATAATAAATATATATCAAAATAAGATTAATTTAATATATATATAAAATATTATAAATAAAAAATATATTAATATTTATAACACTTCATGGTTTAAATATAAGACTTTATTACTATAGCTGATTCCAATAAATATGTAATTAGGATTTATTTATCTGTAAGTGTCATACTTTTTGAGTTCGCAAAGGTGATCAAAATCTGAACTCAATATTATGCTGGATACTTTGACACAATATATTATAATTATATATTATACAAAAATTTATATTAATAATATATTATATAAAAATATAATAATATTAAATAATATATATAATATTATAATCATATAAATATTAATATTAATTATATATATATAAATAAAAAAAATATAATATATATATAATAAATATTATAATAATAAATAATATGAAATAACATATATATTATGTATAAATATATATAATATATATAATAAATTATTAAAATGAAATAAATATAGATCTCAGAATATAAAATAATATGTATAAAAGAAGAATTTAATGATATAATATTAAATTATATATAAGATAATAATAATATTAATATAATATATATATATATAATTACATATATATATTATATAATCATATATATAATAAAAAATAAATTTTATATAATAAATTATATTTAATAAAATGATAATTTATATATAAATTATATATGAAGTAACGTAATATATATATATATAATAATAATATAAAAATATATATATATAATTATATAATAAATAATAATATATATAAATAATAATATATTAATATGATAATTAAATTATATATATATAATATATATATATATAATAAAATATAATATATATATATATATAATATATATATCATATAATATATATATATAAAATGATATATATATATAATGTATATATTATATATATTAATTTTTTGTACAATATATAAAAAAATAAATAAACTTTTGTGTTTTTATATATATATATATATAATTATAGTATAAAATAATAATATATATATATAATATAATAATATATATATATATATATAATATATTAAGTAAATAATATTAATATATATATATATATTATATATATATATAATATATAAATATATATATATAATATAATAATATATAATAATATTATAATATATTGCTTCACTATTGTAGCCTTACTACATCATCCCTCATCCTGCTAGAGATATTAATTCAGGAGCTGAATCTCGATAACGATAAAGTGTCTCATTTGTGACATCGCACATAGTCACGACGGAATATCCAAGTAGATATGATTAACTGGTCGATGAAAGCGAACCATCAATAAAATAAATTCAGTTAAAACCAGATTATACACCCGAGGGTAGAGAATAAACTGAGTCAAAAGTCCGTCGGAAGATTTATCTCAATGAAAAAGCACTCAAGAAGTAAGTTCTGAGCTGCCAGTTTGTATGGCGAAGAATAGGCAGAGCACACTCTTCATTGAACATGTAATAATGGAGGATTAAGATTAGCTTTTTTTATGAATGGATATTTATGATGACGTTACGATGAGTTCTTCGAGCATAAGTTGTATAGAAAAGTTAAGGGGGGGTAAGTAATAAAAAAAAAATAATAAATAGATATAAAAATAGTAAAATATATAATATAACAAAAAAATAAATAAATAATAAAAAAAGATATAATAACATAAAAGATAAACTACCTTAGAATAAAATATCTGTTAAATTTATTTATTAAGGGACTAAGTACTCACTAAAATGGTCGGGAAAAGGAAAATGGTCGACAAGGAAAATGTATCTAGACACGATATTATATAATAAATAAATAATATAATATATATTAATATATATAATAATATAATATGTAAATTATATATAAATTAATATAATATATGATATATATATAATATATATATAATATATAAATAATAATATATAAAACATATAATATATAATATATAATAATATATGTTATATAATATAATATTAATATAAAATATAAATATAATATATTGTAATAATTTATTTAATAATATATTTTATATCTAATAAAAAATAATATAAAAATTCAATATATTAATATATATATTATTATACAGTAAGTAGAATGCATACGTACACGGACCGCTACTATCAGCTATTTTCTCTAAAAAAAGATAATAAGTAAGAATGAAGAGATCTGAAACTTGTGAATATTAATATCTATTAATATGGGTAATAAAGGACGTAAATCTACGTAAATATGGAGATTTTATATATAATTAATATTCAAGTCTGTTAAAAGATGTAGTATAGAGGGGGTCAACCCTCCAGAAGAGGTGGGACACCAAAATTGCGCTTATCGACCTACTAATTGTAGCGCAGTAGATCTGTGTGTGGAGTTTAGGTACCTTATAAATATGAGCGGTCGCAGCGGTTTCGGTGCGGTACCCCGAGCACCTGGTACGGCACCAATATCAGGGATCCCGGAAGGGTCTGTGTTGACCGACAGACCACAGACTGAGAGCGCTGTGCCGTTGTTGGCGCTCAGTGAAAGCCTACATGATCATTATCTAAATTAATTTAATATCTAATAAACATTCTCGTAACAATATCCGTAACAAGAGTTATATATTATACAGAAGGGTGAATGAAGGTCGAACTCTTGACGGTTCGAAACAAACATATACACGATCCCTATGCACGAAATTAACAGGGAATTATACAAAGTGTGTTTATTTCATCGACCGGTTTCCGACTTGATTCGGATTCCGCCGTATATATTAAGCTGACAAGCTACGTTACAGGTCTATACAGTACATACCGGGTTTTGAATATCACCGCCGTATACGTAATTTAGCCAGCTCAGGCTTCACGATACTCTCGATTACATTACAATCGCAATAACTATACGTTAAGCTATTAATAATAAAAATATTGGAAGGATGAGGTTATAGTAATGTGATTTATTAGATATATAATAGGTTAACCTCTAAGTGATATACGAATGCTATCACGTTCTGAGTGGGTCCCCCCGAATTATGAGGTAGAGACTTTCAATGCCAATAACACTCTTTTTACACTTTACCCTCTACAAAAAAACAAAATTAAATAATATTGAGAAACTTTCACCGCGAGTGAACAATCCTATTAAGTCCTCGAAAATTTTGGATTTATAAGCCAAGAAAAGAAAACGCAGGATTCCCAGCAGGAGGAAAATAGTGAAGATTTCATGAAGCGATAGAAAAATCCATTGAAGGCACATAATTTTATATACAAAACACTAAGAGAACATGTTAGAGCTTCTCAATCAATTTCACTTTAAAAGTGCAACCATCGGATTAAGCTTTTGGAATGCCCCACATGAGACGTATGCCACTTCTCGGGACATGAGATACATAAAAAAGATAAATCGGGTATTATCTCCTCACTCCTGAATTTAATCTTAAAAACAAAGTGGTAAGGTGGGTACTTTATCATGGATAGTTATGTGTCGAGATCTGGTAAGGCATTTCCTCGACTTCACACTCCCTCTCGAAACTGGCCCAATACACACTAAAGCACTATACATATTATGTATACTCATATACAACAATTAAATTATATATAAAAATAAAGGAGCCACAAAAGTATTCTCGGAGGCTAATTCTGTCTTTCTATTGAATAATTACGGTGGTTATTTATCACCCATCGGAGAGAGTAGCCCGAGAAATATGATAATACGCTCTCAGCCTTACATCTTCAGGGGCTATGAAAAAAGAAGAGCCCGTACAAGCCCGCTTACACCCCTTCTCTAGTGATGAGTAAGACACAAAACCTCACAGCGACAAATTAGGAATCAGCACTACAAAACACCCTTTCACAATATGTGCGATGACACAGATACGACGGACTTTTATACACACCACTTGGGGATTATATAATCTGTGATAATTAAGGAATGTGTGATATAATTAAGTATATAAACTCATTGTATTAATGATTATATATAAAACTAGATTATTATAATCAGTAAAGTATATAGGTACGATTATTATGATTAAATAATTAACTATGAACAAATGTATTTAAAAATATTGATAATCAAACTGATTTGATTTGAGAAGAAAAATGATTGAGTTTTTGTTAAGAATTAAAATAAATTATACACATAATTTGTTATATAATATATATATATTAATATATTGTTAATTAATTAACTGAACAAGAATATGAATTATATGTAAAGTATATAATTAATATAAGTAAAATAACACAGTGGAGACCATTTATGCATGAGAGCGTCAAGTAATTCTATTTAATGCATTAATCAAATCGTATGTAAAGTCTAAATTGTTAGGGAATTAAGACATCTCAATAATAAGAATTTTATATGGAAAAGTTATAAACAATATATCTCAGATAATAAAAAATAATTAATAATTAATTACACAAATATAACAGGTCAAATGATGTTATATATAAACTACACAGAACAATAATTAATACGAAATGATGAAACACACTTTAATTGGAATTTGAAAAATAATAATGATAGAGTATTTCAAAATTTAATCTTATGATATTAACTTAAAAAATGAATATGTTAAGAAGTAATAATAATAAATTTCTTTTAATACATTAAGATAATCAACGAGTCAAACTAATATATGTTATTATTTAAAGAGGTGATAATTATTTGTTATAGATAATAACGGTATAGTTTACCTATTATGATCCAAAGTAAGATGTATTCAGGATAGTAGTAATTTTTATGGAGACTTAGGCCTGAAGGTTAATCAATAGGGGAATCGATAGAAAATAGGCATTAATAAAATAATAAGGAAATACGAGCAAGAACAATTGATACATAGAGTAGATATATTATTATGACATGAAGTGCGAGTATTTGGAACTATATAACTAAGATTTGTTACTGACTATTTACTATCGCTATTTAACTACAAATACATTTCACGTTTAAACTACTAACTTTATATACGCTTTACTGTTGATAATACTTACTTAACTTTATTCACATAAGAAACTACTGTAATCTTTACTATCGATGTATGCTAAAATAATAGTTAATAGAGAAAAGAAAAATTTTGTAATTATTTTATATGTATAGCATAGTTTGGATATATAACATTAGTATATGTTGGATAACAACAGTAGAGTTATACACAAAATTTAATTTCGTCTGGGGGATATGATGATATTTAGGACGAATTGTACTATACGTATGAAATTCTTACTTTTATGCGTTAGCTTACATGAATATTACAGAAACACTCGTTGAGACTAGCTATAAAACTAACTATATGTTTTTACACTTACTTACGCCATTACTAACTACTTTAATTTCTTACTAGATCCTGCAGGCTATAGCGCGGGTCTTACAGACTAACTTGGTTACTATGCTAACTAACATACTTTTGATTCATATAATTACACACGTCGGATTTTAGAGTTAAAAAAGAATTAAAATTCATTTGAATTCTAAGTTTTTCTTTATGCCTGAATTTTGAATCTAATTAAATGAATAGGTAAACAGTTTAATGTTATAAGTAACCAAATAATTAATAATTAATAAGTGTTAATGAGTAATGGAATTTACTGTTGTATAAAATGCGCGAGATAAATAAGATATAGTTTAATAAATATAAATGTAATACATACCTTCGTAATTTTCGCACGACACAGTAATTTAATAATAAATAATTAATAAAATAAATAATATAATAATAAAATCAAACTTCAGTCTTTTTCTAATTGAAATTATTTATTTCAATATTCGAGTGTAGTTAGGCGTTAGTAGTACTGCGATTCGGGTGTACAATTTACTATATTGCTTAGTTCAAATGATGTACATCGAAAGGTAATTATCTATTCATATAGTAGAATGTTACTGGTTTGCTCTATTGGTGATATTGTAGCGTGTTGTATTGTATGAAGTTTGCTTTGCTTGCTCTGGTTTTAGGTGCTTCGTTGATGTTTGTTCGTTCTGTTTTGTTGTTTTCTGTATAAATATATATTTGTCTTGTTGCTATTGTATTCTATATGGGGTCGTTGATTGTTGAACCTGCTGCACTATCGCGAGAAATGGAGGAATACGGCGACAACTATATCTTTGTAATTGGTAGATTTGAATACCTAAGATCCGGCTAGCGATAGGTGGACTGGGGAATCGCTCTAAATCGCCTCATATGTACGCCGACTGGAGCGTTACGCTCCTACTAGACTTCTTCTCCATCAGTTCTATTATTATCATGTATAGATAAGAATAGAAATGATCACGTACATTACAGATTTTAAGGGCTCCGTTATATTTAAACGACTTATTTATCTGATCTTTTAACCTACGTCACAATTCAATGCTAGAATAGTAGGAACTAAATTGGTCGCATGAATAATCAAATACTAAAAAAAAAAAGAATTTTATTTATTTTTATTATGGATTCATAATAATAATATGATTAAAATCTGTGTTAGTACCTAATACAGCACATAATTAATGATAGGTAAATTTAGGTACCATACTAACTAACGACAATCTCTTAAAAAACCTAAGTTGTTTATAATTGAAAATAATAATAATTTTTCATAATTATAAATTGACTTGTGGATTTAATTAATATTAACACCATACAATAAATAACAATAATATAATAATGTTCAATTTTAATAAATATTTTAATACATAGATTAATCAAAACACGGTTATGGATTACCGAAATTATACTAAATTTTTGCTTAATGTAATTTACCAATTCATCAATAGAAATAATAATAGATTACAATAAAATAATTAAAAAATAGTAATTCACACTTAATTTATTATCAATTATACTAAGGTACGGTAGTGTTAAACAAACAAACTCTCAAAAGAAATGTTTTGTCAATAATTATAAATAGCAAATCAATATAATAATAATAAGAACATTAGGATATCTAAATAAAATTGGAAAATTTTAAGTAGGATAAATAGGAGATTAATAATGTTAAATATCCATTAAATGGTGAATATTACGAATTAAGAAGGATTAAAAATGAAAATGCAGAGTAGAAGAAAATATATCTAACAGAAAATAGATGGATAAGAAGTAAACAAAGATGAAAAATATTCTGTCGATTTCCGAAGATATGGAACAATAATAATAATAATAATAAATTAGATGAGAAATAATTAATAATAATTAATAAAATAATAAATAATTTAATATATTGAAATTTAAATATTTAAAATATTAGATAAATACACGTATGTTTAACTAATAATTGTATTAACTCAATCATGACTGACACAATAATAGATGAGATTTAAATAATTTTAAAGATAAACACATTTTGAAATGTAACGGAAAATTACTAATTGATTTAAATAAAATAACCTCCATTAATCGAAATGTGTAGACTTCTCTAGGATCTGCAGTAGTGCGTGTGAGTAGTTTTACACAAGTATTTCGCCACACCATATTACATGAACGGAGAAAAAATTTGACCAAGAGGTCATTTGCTTACTAATAATATATATATATACGACGTTTAATACAGCGATCTTTAAAAAAGGCTGGATAGCTGGGTGACGCCTCTTACGACTTCATCGCACCAACTCTATTATTAACGATGTTGTGAATACACACCTCATTAGGCAATTAGCTATTTCGACTTGAATACGTATAGCAACTATGCGGGTGATTCATCCTTCTAAGGATATGCCTATTTATGGCTACGCGAAACATGCAGGATGGTGTTTCTCCGTCACAATAAAACACACAGTAGTATACTTAGGATTATCAATGAGAGAACCTGGGTTATTGGAATAAAGCTTATCGCTAGCAGCTTGGATGGAGACAGTGGTTTACGTTCTCTCTTGTATGAGAGAAATGATTGTAGAGTAATAAATTAGCGGAGAAGAAGCGGGAAGGTGTATTGGATGTAATTTCATAGTTGAGGGCTAAGTTGTCGGGCCTACTTTAAGCGAGTTCATTGAGGGGGGCTGAAATTCTTATAGAGGATATGCCGAAATAATTAGAGAGGATGGTTGTTGTAGTTGTAATCGTATACGCGTGCTAATAATTTTTATATTCTCCTTACAATTTCAAATGAAGACTTGAGTTTTCACATGTCTTTTTCGTCAGAGATGCGTAAAGTTTAATTAAATCCTAACCCATAATTATTATCTGCGCTGTACCGCGAGACTGTTCGAAAGTTCCTGAGTTCGGAGAAAGATATGTATGTAGTTTCTATGTTTTTTTTTAAAAAAATTTCACACCTTCACGGGGCATGCCCCTTATTCAAGGAGGAAACTTCTCTAGTCAATTTATACCTAGGATACCGAACTATGATTCCGAACCCAACGATCTTGCATGCGACTCCGTCGGCTCGACGTTTGAGCCACAGGTTTTGTAAGCGTGACTAAATGATTATGATGATGGATGATGCTGATGATGATATGATGATGATGATGATGATGATGGTGATGTTGATGATGATGATGATGATTGATGATGATTTGAATGATGATGATGATGATGAATGGATGATTGATAGATGATTGATGATGATGATGATGCTATGATTATCGAGATATGATGATGATTGATGATTATGATGGATTTATGATTGATTATTGATGATTTTATGATGATCTTGGATGATAGTGTGATGATATGATGATGATGATATGATGATTGCGATGATGATAGGGATGTAAAAGCAACATTAATGATGATGATGCATGAATGATGATTGATGATGATGATGATGATCGATCTGCAATATAACTTGTTTAAGTTTGATAATTAATAATAGTAATAATAATAAAAAATAAAATAAAATCAGAGTACAAAGTCTGTAATAATAATAATAATAATAATTAATAATAATAAAATAATTAATAATAATAATAATAATAATAATATTATAATTATAATAATAATAATAATAATAATAATAATAATAATAATAATAATAATAATAATAATAATAATAATAATAATAATAATAAATAATAATAATAATAATAATAAATAATATTATATTATTATTATTAATTATTATTATTATTATATTATTATATTTATTATATATTATTATTATTATTATTTATTATAATATTATATTATTAATTTTATTATTATTATTATTATTTATATTATATTATTATTATTATCATTTATTATATTAATATTATTATTATTTATTATATTTATATATTATTATTATTATTATTATTATTATATTATTAAATTATTATTATTATTTATTATATTATTATTATTATTATTAATTTTAATATTAACATTACTGTTATTAACAGTAATAGTAGTAGAAATGCTTTATTACCCATTGTCTTGCTTTTAAAGAGAATTTTTGTCTTGTTGTTTCAAAATATCGTGTTTATTACAGGATAATTAAGAGGGCTGTAAAGGTAAATTGGTAATTACACCAAATTCACACACACACACACACACACACACCACACACACACACACCACACACACCACACACACACACACACACACACACACACACTCCAGGCAGACACAACACACAGCACACTGCGTGCGCACTCAGACCTCTCTTTCGTCTGTCTGTCTGCCTGTCTCTCTCTCAGTCTCTCTGTCTCTGTCTGTCTGTCTGTGCTGTCTCTCTCTCTCTACTTTTCTCTCTCTCTCTCTCTCTCTCTCTCTCTCTATATATATATATATAAATATATATATATATATATATATATATATATATATATATAATAATAATAATAATAATATATATATAACAATAAAATATATATATATATATATATATATATATATATATATATTATATATATATATATTAATATATATATCAGGGCGAATCTCATCTACTTGCCTTAGAAGCCGGCACAATATAAAGAAAATATAATAAAAGAAAATTTTAATGTCAGTTATTAATACAGATTGAATATTGATTCGATTAATTAATTATTGTTCTTCTAATGCTTCCATTAACAAAAAATTAAAATTTATATTTAATTTGCATTTTCGAGCAGCCAACATGAATAAAAATTTTCCTAGTGAATACGATACTTGCGGTAAACTCGAGCGCCTGCCTTCTGAGAAGTTAACGCGAGATTAACAGTGCACGAAGCATGAAAGATTATTCATGACGAAAAAATACTGAAAAGCTTGTGAAGCTTAAACAGCAAGTCAAAATACTGTGAGCGAAAGAGAAAAAAAAAGCATTTCGAGTCTTTCTTTTAATATTCGTTCATTGCCTCGATATTCTTAATTTTTTTAAAAGAAAAATAACGAAGAATTATGATTTTTTCTGCTATTTTTTCTCTACTATAATCGTTAAGTTAAGATTTGCCACATTTGCTATATCATGGATAAATTTCACAAATTTCTTTTTTTTAACAAGTTTGGCAAGCATATTTTTACTTCAGCTATATCAATTTAATTCTTTACTAATTTGCGAAATTCTGATCTTGCCATTGTGCATTATAGAAATGATATATAAATATATATAATATATATAATATATATACTTATATATATAATATAATAATATTATATATATATAATATAATATAGATATATATATATATAATAATATACTATATATAATTTATATATAATATATATATATATATATATATATATACACCATAGTATATATATATATATATTATATATATATAAATAATATATATACATATAAATATATATATATACAAATATATAATATATAATATATATATAATAATATATATATATAATATATATATAATAATATATAATATATATATATAATATATAATATATATTATAGTATAATAAAATATATATTAATTATATAATATATTTATTTTTGTATTATTTGTTGACCTTAATATATATTTTAATATATATATATATTATACTATATATATAATTATATATATATATATTACCCTATATATATATTATATATATATATATTAATATAGTAATATATATGATATATATATAATATAGATATATATATCATATATAATATATAAATATAGGTGATAATTGGTTTAGAGCGACAACTATCATCAATCGCATATCTCAAAAACTACAATAGCCACAGGGAAAAGGAATACATTGCTGGAATGCTGGTCCAATTTTAGGGCGAAAAAAAAAAAAAAAAAAAAAAAAAAAAAAAAAAAATAAAAATTAAAAAACAAAATATCTCAAAAATACAATAGCTACAGCGAAAAGGAATACAATTTTGAATCCTGGTAAAATTTTAGATAGGAAAATTTAAAAAAATAAAAAAATAAAAAATATTATGCTAATAATTATAGTAATATGATTAGAGAGCCTATTTAGAGACCTTTTATTGGTTACTCGTTAAAATAAATAGACTTTCTATTAAATTTGCTTTTTTTCTTTACTGAAAGAATGACCCAAGGGATATACCGCACCGGATGGCAGGAGTCGGTCCTCTCGGCTTCCGGGGAACTACTAGACTAATTCCCCCCCTCCGGGGAAGGGTCTCCGGAACCCCGCTCTTTGGTATTTGCGTGTTGCGGGGTTCCTCCGCCCCTCCCCTACGGGGTATGGAAAACGCCCCCCCTGTGTTCCCCGTCGCCCCAGCTCGAGGCCCCCTACGATTGCCCGGTAATACCTTTACAAAAAAAATATATATATATATTATGTCCCCTGCTCCTAAAAAAAAAAAGCCAATATTTATTTTATTTATTTATTTATTTTTTTTTTTTTACAGTTTTCCTAACGTAAAATTTTCAAGATTCCAAAAAGTATTCGCTTCGCTGTAAGCTATTGTAGTTTTTGAATATTGATTTTTTTTTTTTTTTTTTTTTTTTTTTTTTTTTTCTTTACAGTTTCCGCAATAAAATTTTGCGAGGATTCCAAAAATGTATATTCCTTTTTCCTTCGTAACTATTGTAAGTTTTGAGATATGGATCGACTGAATTAGTGCCTTAACCAAGATAATCACCATATATATATATTATATATATATATAATATATATATATATATATAGTAAGTATATATATATATATATATATATATATATATATATATAATATATATATATAATAATAATATATATAGATATATATTATATATATATATAATATATATATATATATATATTAAATTCTTTGTGGCAATGTTTCGACCGTTTCGACTAAATTTTTGATGTCCATGATTTTCATTTTGCCACGCCTACAACAAGATTCAACTTGAGAATTGCAATTTAAGCCATAAATTATGAAAGAAATATTTCATTCTATATAGAGTAATTAAGTGATGAAATGTACATAACAATATGATACTGATAAATGCAAAAAATAATGTGAATATTTTAATTAAATTTTGTAATTAAGATAAAAAAAGAGAAAAAATACCCTAAGAAAGGAGAAATCGGTTTGTTTGGCTCTGTTTGACTCTGTTTGACTCTATTTGACTCAAACTTGGTGCTTAGTGTTTTTGCTGTCTTAGTCATTGTGTCATTGCCATTCTGTGTATATGTGGTGCGCATTTTAAAATTTTGTGCAATTTTCAAAAGAGTTTGACAGCTTTTTTTTTCTAAATGCCTAAGTGGAAGTCATTTTATGATAGTGACCGCAAATATAAAAAAGTAAATGGGAAAAAAATATTCATGATTGCAGAAGGCACCAGATTCTAGTAGGGATGCTTTCTGCAAGCTCTGTCATTGTACTATAATATGTAAGTTACATAATTTTGTTGTGCATAATCACTCTGAAGATTAGGATAGCGATACTTTAATAAAGGCATAAGGTTTTTTGTCTTCCCTGGAAAGTATCAGACTCGTTTCTTGCTTAATGTTTTTTCCCGAAATATTTTCCTTCACAAATGTTCTCTTCAATATTCTGCAGGCAAAAAGTATGTTACATAGTATGTCAAAATGGTTGAAGAAACAATCAATAAATTGGAAGAAAATAAGGAACATAATTTCAGTAAAAACTTTGCGAAATAAATTGAATGAAATAAGGATACATAATTTCAGTAAACACTTTGAAAAAGTCACAGAAAGAGTGGAAGATGATAAAAGATCTTTTAAAAAGTTAAGAATGCATACTACATAAGTAGTGACAGTACGTCCGGAGATCCCACAGCTTTTTCTCAAAAAGTATAAGAGATATTTGCTTCAAACTTGGAATATAAGCTATGTATGGGATAAGCTCGAAACCGTGTAAATTTCAAGTCGGTGGTATGTATATAGAGGGGGGTCACCCTCGAGGGTGGACGCTGATATTGCGCTTACGCCCTTGTGGCGGGATCTGAGCGATCGACATTAGGCCTAAATAGCGTTAGGTTCGAGCGTGATGACGTAATCTCGTCGCAGACGAGATTACGTCAGCGCGCGAGAGCGCGCGCGCGCACATACACATACACATACACATTATTATTATTATTATTGCGTCGAAGAAGTGATCCCCTTCGGGGATCACTTCTGAGTTGTTTTTTAAACCCTTTCTGCGGCCTGCTTCAGCGGGACTCCGAGTCCGCACGCATGCACTGCACCGGTCCGCACTGCCCCGCACTGCGCCTCTGGTTCCGACATATATCTATATAAGTTAGAGTCATCGTTTCGTGCTAAAATTTGGAGGGTGATTAGATGATGAGGTAACCTCATTGTATACGAAGTTACATCTTCGAGGGTCCTCCCCAAAAGGGGGACCCCACCCCATAAAAAAAAAATTAAATTGTTCGTAGAAGGCTGAAATTTGGTGAGATGATTCAGAGTGTAATTTCTGGAAAAGAACTGGTATAGGAATCTGATGAGTTGGCTCCGGCAACCGGTGCTGGAAAGCCCACTGCTCGATCTCTGGAAAAAAACTGGTACCGAGTTTAATTAAACAGTCGCATGATAACAAACATATTGCGTGTTGCTTTATAGGTATGTTATGGGATCTGTAATTTCGAAAATGTTTCAGAACCATCAAGAAAAAAAAAAAAAAAAAAAAAATTAAATAAATAATAAATTAAATAAATAAAATTTCTTATTCTTTTTGTTTATAACTTACAAATTTACTTTTTTACATAACCCTAAAGCAGTAATCAGTAAATCAAACCACCATCCATCTACCTTCCTGTCACCCTCCTGCTTTCCATCTATGATCTATTGATCTATTTGCAATATATTATTGTATTTGTCAGTTATGATGATTAGACAGAGTTTATGCTAAAACCTTTTCTTAAAGTTACGAATGTTAATGTTAAAATTAACCATATTTTTAGACATATGCTAATGTAAAATTAACTTGATATGTTAGAGATAATGCTTGAATAAAAGTGTGAATAGGTTACGTTTTTTACGAAGTGTTAGGTACTTTACTGTTGTTTAGCGCTGGAAGTTTGTTTACATGTTACGTGGTTTATTCACGTACGTATGTGTGTTAGGTTTGTCGTGTACATTATATTCTTAGTTCAGGTTATTGTTATGGTTAGCTTATTAATGTAAAAACGTTGTAACGTTAGCATACATTCGATGGTTAGTATATAAAGGAACTTATTTTTGTGTTTATGTTTGGATAAAAAACTTTGTTATGTTTTACAGTTTTCGTTGGTCTGTATGATTAATTTGGACAAGATATATGATAATCCTTTGTTAAATATTACCGCGGTCAATGTAAAACTAACGTTAATATGTTTAGAGATAATATTTGGAAAAAGTATGAATAGGTTACAGATTGGTATGCAATGTTGAGTTACTTTACAGGTGTAAGTGTGGAACTTTTGTTAATGTTAACCCTTTATTCGTGCTTTAAGTTTGTTAAGTTGTCGTTGTACATTATTTATTCTTAGTTTCATATGATGCGTATGTTAGCTTTATTAATATGTAAACCTTGTTTATGTTAGCATATATTCGATGTTTAGTATATAAAAGAACTCATTTTTGTGCTATGTTTTATCCGAAATGATACTCTAAATGCTACCTAAATCACTGTGTTATTGTAAAATTAACAATGATATGTTAGAGATATGCCTGAAAAAAGTGTGAATTAGGTTAGCGTTTTGTTATTGCTGGCTAGGTACTTTACTTGCTAGTTTAAGTATTGGAACTTTGTATGTAAGTGTTTATTCTTAGCGTAAGGGTGTGTTAGATTTTGTATGTGTACATTATTATTACTTAGTTCTGTAATGCTATGTTAGCTTTATTGAATTGAAAACTTTGATTACGTTAGATATATTTCGTTGGTTAGTATATAAAGAACTTATTTTTGTACTATGTTTATGTTGTGTTTGTTGTCTAACGAGAAATATACCCCTTTTGAACTGATATGGGTCGTTCGTGCGTTGTAATTCTTGTTTACTTTCTTCTGATTGGTTGAAAGGAAGAATCTCATTACCTTTTAGATCTGTTTATACATCCGAATTTCGTCAGTAAGACGTTTTCGCTGTGTTGTATGATGACCTCGGCATTCTGCTCCTTACCGAGATGTCCTCTTTACGAGAGTACCTTCGTAAATACCGAACGATGTGTCATTAATATTTTTTCGTAAAACAAATGGAAAGCAATATATTGCCCGTATTCCAATTGGAGGTGCAAGTAGATATGACTTTAATCATATCGGTGAAGAATTCCTCAAGATTCTTGATAGCGTTGAAGCTTGGGTAAAGAATGAGTATGTGTCATCTGAGACATCGTCTCCTGCTGAAATTCAAAGGTGACAGCTTGAGAGGATATAATAGAATTACGATGGTTGCTGTTCACTGCATCTGATAATGTTAAAAAGTATTGATGTACGCAAGTACTGGAAACCCATTGATGCTGTCACATTCATGCGTAACGTGTATAGGTTCACTGTTCGGTTCATCTGAAATTATAACAGCTTTGTTTTGATATGAAAACACGACTTTGGCTTAAAGCTCTCATCTTAAGATGTTGAACAACTCGAGGAACTTAATCATAAAGCTCATGGTTTGTAATCTTACGATATACACCGAAACATGTGGTTTCCCGTATAATGCCGTATACACAGAAATGCCTTAATAACTATCAGCCAGGATACGTTTACTTCTCTCTGGCGTGCAGCAGTGAGTGCTGTTGAACCGAAATATGCAGAAAATTGGTTTAGTGCTGCAGGCTGTATTTATTGCTTACATCCTACGGATGGTGCTTGAATCTCTGGAGAAACATATAGAACTTGCACAATTTATACAGAATCCGAAGTACGCGTTAAGCTAATGGATTTTAATATATTTAAAATAAAAAAAAAAAAAGTATAACTTATATGTTTTGAATGTAATTTATTTATAATGTTCTGTTTTATTGAAAATTGAGTTTTGTTATCCACCTGACAAGCTCGTAAAGTATTACTGATTACCCCTTACTGTACGCATTTGTTGGTTTTAGAGAGTGTTCGAGGGCTTGGCTGTTTATTCGATTGCAGCCGTTTGTATGTTAAGTATGTATGTTCATAGTTTAGCTTTACAGAGAATAAAAAAACTTTTACTTTGATTGTCTTTACCCATTAGGTATGATAGTTAGCATAGGTTATGCTAAATTTTTTGTTAAATATTACTATAGTTAATGTAAAATTAACATGCATATTAGGTGATATGTTTGATTAAAGTTACGACTGGATTATGTCTCTTGTATTCTGTTAGTTACTTTTTACTGTTGCATAAGTTTGGGTACCGTTTGTTATATGTGGGGTTACCATGACTTTATTCTTGCTTAAGATTGTATCAGGTTTGTCGTTGTCATATTATTATTCTTAGTCTAGCAATGTTTTACGTTGGTTTTGTATTAATGTGAAAACTACTTGTATGTTTAGCATACTTTCGTTGGTCTGTATGTTAATACGCAAGGTTATGGTAAATTTTTGTTAAAAGGTTACCATGTTTAAAGTGAGAGAGACATTTTACACATTGTGTATGTATAGAGACATGCTTGAGCAAAATATTGTTGGTTAGTACAGTCTGTGATATACAGTTACGTTTTTGAACTTATGTTAGTTACTTTCCTGTTGTTAAGGATGGTACTTTTTTAACGTTGACTGTTTATTCCTGTTTAAGATTGTGGGTGTACATGGTTTGTCTATGTGGGTTATATTCATAGTTGCAGATGATTGCTAAGTAAGCTTGTATTAATGTTTCGATGTCTAACTGTGTCAGGCTGTAAGTTAAGTTAATTTATGGTAGAGATAATGCTTTTTGTGAAAAAGTAAGAGACTAGGATACTGTTTTGTGTGTTGCCGAATGTTTAGTTACTTTACGGCTCTGTTAAGGTGCGAACGTTTGTTTAATGTTGACTGCTCTATTCTTGCTTTAAGATGTTGTTAGGTTGCTTCTTTGTACATTATTTTCTTTAGTTCCATGTACGTCATGTTAGCTTTATTGATGAGGAAACCTTATTATGTTAGAGTATAATTGTTGATCAGTATGATATTAATCAATGTTGTGATTAAATTTTTTGTTAAAATGTTACTATGTTAATGTAAGTTAACGTTAATACGTTAGAGATATGCTTGACAAAGTGGTGATAAGTGTAGTACGTCCTTTGGATGTTATGCTAGTTTATCTATTTTTACTTGTTAAGTGTAGAAGTTTGTAACGTTAATCCGTAATATGAGTTCCTGGGCTTAAGAGGTGTGTCAGGTGTGTGTGCGTTGTGGTGATGTGATGATCTGTAGTGTTGAGGATGATTGCTAAGAAGTGTTTATTAATGTGAAAGGAGCTGTGTGTGTGTAGGCGGTGAGAGCGAGTGATATGTGAGTGAGTGCTCTGGTATAAAGAACTTGATTTTATGTTTAGTGTTTATCCATAAAATGAGAAACTCGAAATGTGACATATTGTGAGATAATCGTAGTAACAAAATAGATCAATTAGATCAGGAAAGCATGGACAGGAGGGAGGTGGATGGTAGGCTGGATGGAATGGTTTGATTACTTGATTTACTGCTTTAGGGTATGTAAAAAACGTTTTTACATACCCTAAAAAATACTGACCTTAATCAATTAGATCAATAGATCACAACTGGACAGGAGGGAGGTGACAGGACGGTAGATGGATGGTGTTTGATTACTGATTTACTGCTTTAGGTATGAAAAAGTTTACAATTTAGGTAAAAAATATACCTTAATCAATAGATCAATAGACACAACTGGGACAGGAGGGTGACAGGTGTAGATGGATGGTGTTTTGATTACCTGATTATACTGCTTTAGGGTATTGTAAAACATTTACAATTTTAGTAAAAAATATGACCTTATCAATAGATCAATAGAATCCAACAATGGACAGGAGGTGACAGGACGGGATATGAAAGGATGGGTTTGATTTTAATGATACTGCTTTAGGGTAGTAAAAAACGTAAACTTTGTAAGGTTATAACACAAAAAGAAATAAGAAGTTTTTCTCAAATTTATTTATTTATATTAATTTATTTATTTGACTATTTTTTTTATTTTATTTTTTTTTATTATTATTTTTTTTTTCTTTTTGGTTTCTGAAACCATTTTATTTTTTCGAAAAAAGATAGATCTTAACAGATCCAATAACATATTAAGCCACACCAATGTTGTTAATACGACTGTTTATTAGAAACTCGGTTACCGGCAGTGGGCTCCAGCACCGGTGCCGGAGCCAAACATCATCAGATTCCTATACCAATTCTTTCCAGAAATTACACTCTGAATCATCTCACCAAATTTTAAGCCTTCTACGAACAATTCAATTTTTTTGGGGGGGGGGGTCCCCCTTTGGGGGAGGGAACCCTCCGAGGATAAAACTCTCGTTATATACAATGAGCGTTACTCATCATTTTCTAATCACCCTCCAAATTTTAGCACGATACGATGACTCTAACTTATATAGATTTATTGGTCGGAACCAGAGGCGCAGTGGCTGCGAAGGTGCAGTGCGGACCGGTGCAGTGCAGTGCAGTGCGGTGACTCGGAGTGCGCTGAAGAGCAGGCGCAGGGAAGGGTTTTTTTTAGGAAGAGCAACTCAGAAGTGAGTCCCGAAGGGGATCAACTTCGGTCGACGCAAGAAATTAATAAATTAATGTGTATGTGTGATGGGTATGGAATAGGCGGCAAAGCGCAGACGCTCATCCCGCGCTGCCGTAATCTCGTCTGCGACGGATTACGTTCATTCACGCTCGAACCTAACCTCGTTTTAAGCCTAATCTCGTTCGTTCAGATCCCGCCACAAGGGCGTAAGCGCAATATCAGCGTCCACCCATCGGGGGTGACCCCCCTCTATATACATTAACCACACGACTTGAAATTACACGGTTTCGAGGCTTATTCCCATACATAGCTTATATTCCCAAGTTTGAAGCAAATATCTCTTATACTTTTTGAGAAAAAGCTGTGGGATCTCCGGACGTACTGTCACTACTTACATAAGATGTTACAGCATATAAACGTCTGTTCGCGGAGATTTTAGATAAAATATCAATTCAAATAAAGACTAGGATTCAGTCCATGTTAAAACTTGACATCATCTGCTTAATGAACAGAAGCATGCATGATAAATACAACAAAGACTTGCCTGAAAAATCTTTAAAAACCTTGGAGGTGCAATATGGTTAATTTATTTTATATCAATCGTTTGAGAAACGAAATGACTGTACTCTATAAACCTATTTTTGAATTGATTAGGATTTATAAATGAAAATGATCTGAAAATGGGACTAAATGAGGTGAATAAGCTAGCAAAACTGATAGCTGCAATTCCCACAACAACAGCTACAGCTGAAAGGACATTTGCTGCATTGCGAAGGATAAAAACTCACTGAAGGTCATCTCAAGGACTGGAAAGACTATCTTCCCTAGCATTGTTGTCAATAGATGACTCAAAAATTCCATTGACATTTTATCAGGAGGTGGTACAGAAGTTTCTTCAGGAGATCAGGAGAGCAGAGTTAATCTACGTTACGGTGATTCACTTCTCAAAATCGGATTTGCAAGTTTTTTTTTTTTTTATTGTTACTACCCTCGGGCAGGGCACTATTCAAGGAGAAGACGGAAAATAATAATATAAATATAAACTTTAAATTTACAGAAATGGTATTAAAAAATTCTTTGAAGTTTTTTTTTTACTGATTAGCGTATATTATAAATGCATATATTTAATAAAAATATGAAAAATTACGCTCCGCCAAAAAAAGTTGGCTAATTTTGGCCTTTTTTTTTTTTTTTTTAGAGAAAATATCAATTTTTTTTTTGTGATATTTTCTGATTATATAAAATTATTTTTCTTTTTACATTACAGAAAATATTGTTTTCCAATTATTATTTTTTTAATGTAAATATTTTTAATTTTTTACATATAGCTACATATTTTTAATAAAATAAAATCGTTAATAATTGATAAAACAATTATAATATCGTTAAATAATAAATATTGATGTATCGATAAGTTGAAAAGCATTTCAACCGTCATTCTTCATCCCTACATGAATGGAAAAAAAGCCAAAAAGTTACGTTTTCTTTAACATTTTTTTTTTAATATTTTTATTGAAAATATAAATTTAAATTATATGCTAATCAGTAAAAAAAAACTTAAAAGAATTTTTTGATACCATTTTTGTAAATTATAAGTATATAGTTTTAATGCAATAATTACATAAAGTTTATTCACCTCAGCAAAATTATTACCCTATTTTTTTAGATTGTATACTGTGATTTTTATAAACATCTGTTTAGAGGCCCGTTCTGTAAACAATTACCCAGATTTCTACTAGAAGTAAAGTTAAACCTGCAAAGTATTAAATAGGTAGTTTAATAGGGCTTTACTTACCGTATATTCCAATCTTCTCTGATTCTCAAGCTGCCCTTCATATTATTGCTAACCAACTGCCCACCAAATACAGGAGGATTTAATTAAATAATCATTTTATCATTAGTAGCATGTCTTCGAGTCATGGTTGGTCACTACATTTCCACTAGGCCCTATCCTACATAGGTATCACTGTATCATTAGAAATAGAACATTAGACTTATCTGCCAAGCTAGCCCACCAATGCCAATATGTTGTATATTTCCCCTTAGAGTTTGGGAAGTGGTACTCTTGTATTCGGAAGGAGGTGGATGTGGTTTGGAAAGAGGAATGCAATACTTTCCTTAGCACTCACCCCTGAGACATTATTGCAGGGAAAGAGTTATGGACTTTGATTTTCTGTGATCATCATTTGAAGACTGTCATAACAAGACTGAGGTCTCAATGGGCATCTCTTTCATTTGGATCTTTCTGACACACCCTTCTGTTCATCCTGCAGTGGTGAAATGGAGTGTTGAGTAAGCTTCTTTCTTCAATGTGGCTATCATTTGATAGCCAGGGAGGACCTTTGGCTCTCTCTGTGACAGGTGGGGTTCCTTCTTTGACCCTTCAGGTTCTGCTGAATAAGGTTCACATGCTTCCAGTGTTTCAAGTTAGGGTGCATCATCTAGTACTATTAAGATTTCTCAAATATACTGGTCAGTTGTATAAGCTATAATCAATGGCAAAAGATATTTGAGCGGTAATTATGGATCAAAAGGAAGTCCAGTGGGACAATGTGGTAGTTAGCTGGTAGGTGGGATAATATGAGCATGAAGCGTGGTTACAGTAGCTTGTGCTTCAGAAACTATGAAATGCCAGGTGAAACCATGAAGTATATCTGCAAATCCTGCTCCTATTCTGTGTGTGAAGAACCCCAATGTTAGTCCATACAATCTGTTCTTCTATCAAGTTAATAATATTTTATCTGCTTTTTCAAGTCTTCTATTTTATTGTTGATTAAAAAAAAATACATTTCAAGTTTCTAGAGTTCATTAATAAAAATTGCCAGGTAAGGAGACTGAGACAGAATTACCAATGTTTAAATTCCAGTTTTCAGTATTAAAAAATTTATTAGACAAGAGAAACACCACTTTTGATTTTAGTATATACGGTATATGAATGAAATTATACCTATTGTATTCTGATGTTAATATCAATAAGAGCTTTAAAAGTAAAGCCCTCACCACTATAGGTCATAGAGTAGAGAAGGCAGGGCTCCCTGAAAATCCTGTGAGTGGTGAAGTTTAGCTCACCTTTTCACTGACCCCATGTTCCTTGCAATTGTGGATCATTAAGCCTTTATTTAACCTATTAAAAATAAAATTTAAGTTTAGTTCCAGGGAAATATTTTTCAATATCTTAAAGAAACGAAGAGTAATAAATAAATGTAAATACATTAAAGAAAACCTTGTGAATTTAGGAAAATAACTTTTGTACAAAAAAATACCATAAACCTAAAAATTTAACTATGAAAAGATGTATATACCTGTTATCATATATGGAGTGTGGCATTTTTTATATTGATATATTGAAAGGTTGATATATCAATACATCAATAGACATGTCAATACCAAATTAATATTCAATAAATATTGATATATGTAGTGAAAGAGTAAATTTAACATCACTCATGGATAGGAGAGGGTGGAGTCCCCTGTAGATAAATGTTTGTGTGCCATGCATTCAAAATATATTTTTCAGTCTATTGATATATTGGTCTATGATTTATTACTGTATTGATGTTCAAAATTGCAATCTCTATGTTTGATGATAGGTATGTCTTTTCATAGCAAAAATTTCAGGTTTTTGGTATTTTTATATTTACAAAAGTCCACTTCAGATTATTATTATTATTATTATTATTATTATTATTATTATTATTATTATTATTATTATTATTATTATTATTATTCTTTTACGTTGATTTTGTGTTCATTGTTTCTGGAGAGTAGAAATTGAAAGTGTTTCACTATAACTTAAATTTTTACCAAAAATAATTTTTTTAATCAAGCTTAGGCATTTAATTTCATGTTATAAAAATATTTATTCAAAACTATTTTGTAACTGCTTAATTAATCCAAAAATATCATTACTTTTATTTTTTAAGTGTTTTAATATAGAATAAACTCATTCCATGATAGGTAATTTTATCACTAAAAATAGTTAGAATTAGTCTTAAAACCTTTAAAAGCATTAATAGAGCGCTAGTTGAATTAGAGTCTCCCTTATTTCTTTCATTATAATTTAAAAAAATTGCTGCAACACTAAATACGAAAAAGGTAAAATATTTAATAAATATATTCTGAAGACTTTGGGTTACATTTCCATTCATAATTATTTTAATTACAATGTATCAAGGATTTTTGTTTCTTTTTCCAGGGTTTTATTTATTTGGAATATATTTTCATTAAAATTTATTTTTTAAAATGGATGTGAAATCTGAAGTTGAAATTAAAGATGAAGAACTAGACTTAGAATACGACTCTTATGAATATGATCCTCAGGTGGGCATATATATATATATATATATATATATATATATATATATATATATATATATATATATATATATATATATATATATATATATATATATATATATATATATAATATAAAATATTTAGAGTTCATTTTGATTGATATTTGTTATTTTCGATTAAATCGAAAATTGATTAAATCGAAAATCGATACTTTGTTATATCAATACATAAAATTGATATTTGGTAATATCGATACATAGTAATATATATTATATATATATATAGTATATATATATATATATATATATATATATAATATATATATATATATATATATATCTATATAATAATATATATATATATATATATATATAATATATATATATATATATATATATATATTATAAGGGTTGAAATTTTCGAGTGTGATTCTTTAGTCAGTAAACTCACCCTTTTTTTATAATAAAGTCAACAAGTTTCAAAGAATCAATGATGCTAAAAAATCACAATCCCTTGGACATGTAAGTGACGAATATCATCAATGGAAAATGGCCACCAAGAAAAATATAGTGTAGTTTCTGAAACTTACTGCTGTTTTATCCACTCTTCCCTCCTCTTCTAAACGAAACGAACACGTGCAATACACACAATGAGAACAAGGCCATGCAGCATCAACAGAAAAAGACAGTGACACAAGAACACTCAGCTTCTCACTCAATTAACATGAAAAAAAAATATAGGTGAAATAAAGTTTGTAAATTAGCCAAGTTGGGGTATAAGCAGGTGTATGTACTCAATTACCTTCTTCAGATGATTTTATACACTTTTTTAGACACTTTATATTTCGACCAGCTTCCTTAAAAACTCATTTCCTCAGCAACATAGGCAGTATATGGTAAAAAAAGGTATAATGATTCAGATCAACTCCCGGCAAAAAAAAAAACTACAGAACCCACAAAATCATATCAGGTAAGAGAGGTATCTGACGAAAAGCATTCAAATTTGACATAGACCAACACCACCAAAAAAACAAACCCTTTTCGACCACTATCAAACACACTCTTGCTATGGTTCTAAAGTAAACTCATGCCAGGATAAAAAAAAACTATGATAAGGAAGTGAATCAGATATATACAAATATATACCCATAAAAAAAAAACAATGTTTCCCAAAAACAAAATTCACCAACTATCATGCAAGAAGTAGAGGAATGAGAGAAGAGATTAACCTAATCTAATCTATAATTAAATATTGCTAAGAGTACAAGGAAGGTTTTACAAGGATCTAAGGGTCCAATCACCAAAGGTTATTATTAGGAAGGAAATCTTACCAACTTCCTCAAATGTAAACAATACTCTCAATCCAGCACACACTTCACTTCGCTAAGAAAATTACAGTAACTAGATAAAAAAACTAAAGTTCAAAGTTTACTAACTACCACCAGATTTGGACAGTTCCAACACCAAGAGGTAGATGGAGAATCATATAAAGGTTCAGTGCAACAAGAGTTTTAGAGTAGAGAGAGAGAGAGACAGGTGTATCCTCATGCTCATGCAAAACCCAGTATTACATACAAGATATGAGAGGATTAAAAACGATTCAATTTATGCTCAAACTATATTTAAGGACTGATTTCTTTCTGTACAAAAGTAATAAGGTTGATTAAATCATAATAATGCTTTTCATAAGTTAGGGTACAAAAAGGTTATTCATGAATCAAAAAAAAAAAAAAAATTTAATAAAAATATAATCCCACACCCACAAAGAAAAACTACCTTATCAGCTTTGTTTGGTTTGAGTTCGTGTTACAGGAATAACAGGTAGTATCCAGTTTTTCCTTGCTTTAACAATAATAATTTTTTTTGAGTATGGCGTATGGTGTCCACAATCCTCTATATAACCATGGTTATATTACCCCAAAACATGTTACAACTTAATTCTACAAAAAATTGATAAATAAGCTTTTAGAAATTCAAGTAAATATATATATATATCCTAATAAAAAAAACACATTCAATAATATATAACTGTGTATATATATATAGTCAGAAAACCAAGTTTGTTTCATTAAAGTTCATATATTGTTAACTACACAGTTACACATTTTAAAAGTTTATTTTTACGGTTACCCAATATGTGTATAGTGGGCATTCATCTAATTAACACTGTAGTTTATACTAAATCAACAAAAATCATAAAGACCTTCAAATGAGACTGTTTTGTTTTTATTTTCTATTCATAAACTTCACAATATACTTGTTGATTGTACGTAAAGGTTAATTAATGATCACACTAAACTTGGGCAACTAGGTTCCGTAAATGTACAAGTTTTTATATAATAAAAGTTATTAATAATTTCCTACAAAAGGTAATATTCTAAATTCATACAGGTAGATCTATGAATAATACCTGAGACATGGTGAAAATAGTTAATCGCTGTCACTTCTGACAAGAAATCTTGTGAAATTGAATCGTTGGGGAAAGGAAACTTAAAGATTTTCCTCGTCACAAAGGTGAAGTTATGATTTTAGAATCAAAGTCCAAACCCCAAACCTACATGAACATAACACGCTAGTAAGAGGCATAGTCAAACTATCTAGGTCATATTCATAAAAACTATTTGAAAAAGGAAGGTATTATATCACTCACTACAACCATCAAAAAAATAAAAAATAAAAATAAAATAGAATGGGAAGTGTAAAACATACATACCTTAACAACTGTTAAGGTTTTTCTTGTTAAATTCAGGCAACAGATTCCAATCAATATGCAGCCGATTGGTATCCTCTAAGTTAAGTAGCGTAAGTATGATGGTAGTACAAGAAAGTGGTAGTCAGAGTCAAGTTTACCAGGCAGTTACACACTCAATTTATAGCAAACAACATCAACTTCAATGAGAAAGTAGTAAAAGTTATTGCTGGAAAAGGAGAACATGGCACATATTAAGCAACAGCAAACAAAACAGACAGTCAAAAGAAGAAACCTTACATGTACCTCCCCACCCGTCATGAAATGGCGGATAGAGGGAAACAAGCGAGACAACGAGCCAACAAACAAACAAAACGACCCTAACAACCCTAATTATTACTTCCCGACAACTTACAATACAAACCAACCCAATAACCACAACTGTTACCTCAATTACGACTGACGGTTACGGTATTCGTAACTACAAACCAAATTCTCAAGAATGTGCCGAAACTCCTTTCCATCGATAGTATCATTTTTTGTATGCAAAGAACCCAAGGAATAATCCGCAAACTTGTCAAAAGAAGCCTGAATAAGGTCCGACTCATGCATTGACATTCGTTTAAGAGACTTAGCCAACGAAGCCCTAGGACGAACCTTTGCTTCCGATTCTAAAAATGAAGGTGAAGGGGGTCGTTTAAATCTATATGCTCTTGAAGCTAGGGGCATTGGATCAAAAACAGACACATCAGCAGAACATTTCTCGGGGTCATACCGGGATTGAGCCAAGGAAGGACAAAAAACTGTATTCTGGTGTGCCCTAGAAGTAGATGGTATCGCATCCAGTATCTCAGATGGAAGTGAGACACTGGAATGTTTCTCAGGCCTTGATTGACCATCAGATGCCCGTAAGGGTCTCAGAGTTTTCCTCCCTTCCACGGTCGGGCGGATGTTTCTGAGATGTCTTGGGCATCGGGTAACTGACCCGATGATGAGGTTGTGGCCTCATTAACCAGGTTATTTCCAATGGTAATAGTTACCTTTACAAATAGTTACAAAAGAAATACCATTGTCAAACCACATCAATGACAACCGTTTTATCATCACAACCCCTATCTGTAACGTTGTGTAACCTCCAAATCTTATGCAGTGTATTTAGCTCATACATCAAGGTTACCACTTACTAATAAAAACAAGAACAAGGATATTGTTTTATTAAAATAATAAAATTAATTTTATTACAAAATTACTATTTAAATATGTTATCTCATTTACTTTATTATAATTATGCATCATATCTCATTTAAGCCTATAATAAGGGTCTGGGCCCATACATTGCAATATTTAGTTGGTTTGGGCTTGTACATTTAATAATTCCGTCTGAGGAGCATCTTGTTCTAATTTCCTCAATAGAAAAGTGTTTTCCGTTCCATGGTAGATCATCTTTGGATCATTCCCATTTGACACTCATCCATTCTAAAATAAGAAAAATAGTTACATGACAAAAAAATAATATATTATATATATCAAGACATTATTATTTAGTCAATTATATTTCAAATCTAATCTAATACTAGTTAAATCACTTACCTAGAACATTGGGGTTCCATTCATTGGTTTTCTGCTTTCCTCATTATTTCCTCAGCCTATTCGGTTCTCTTTTTCCTTTCTAAGATGCGAGTCTGCACCCAAGGTTCATTTAGTTCTGTGACTGTTGCTCTTTTTCGGGTTCGAGCAGCTACTGGCTCTGAAAAATCGGCCTCTTCCGCAATTTCACTTGACCTATCTTCAGGGATTGAGGGGATGATTGTTTCAGGAGCCCAGTGAACTATTTTCTTTTTTCCACTAAAAGTAGTTTGGGCTATTTCCGGAACCATTACCGGAGACTTTTCCCATTCTAAAAATTCTTTAATTGATTGTTCAGTTAGAGGAAATGATTCAGTTTCTTCCTCACAACTAGGTGAGAATAGTAATTTGGGCAATTCAGTTCTTTGGACTGGAGTAGTGCCCATATCTAAAGATTTTAATGGGGGATAGACAGTTCCGCTACTTATGTCACAAGGGAGATCTGTAATACTATCTCGTGATACACCCTCTCCTAAAGAAAGCCTCCTGACTTGATGTCTAGGCACCGGAGGTACTTCTCTATTATCAGTTATTATTAGGGGTGTATAGGAGATATAGGAAGGAGTGTGAATTAGGTTTGGAGAGACGTTTGTAAAAGTTGGAGAATTCTTTATTAAAGATGGGCTAATTGCAATTTGTTCAGGAGTAATGAACAAGTTTCCCAAATAATAGGAGGAAATATCACTCAGCTGATCATGGATATTCTCGTTACTATTATCCATTTGATCCATTTGAGGATGTCCATTGTGTTCATGTTCATCCAAATATTGGTTTAAAGAGTTAGCTAACAATACACTTTGATTTAAGTGGTAAATTACATCATTAAAAAGTTCTGGACCTGGTACATCCGGGAAACCCAAAAAGTCCTCCTCATCCGAGTCATTATCAAAATTCAGGGTCTGCTCAGTGGGAGTTGTGTCTGAAGGAGCCGGTATTGACTCTTCAGCAATTTCCTCAGAGGGTTCTCCCTCGAACGACAAGGGTTTGGTCAATAATTCCACAAAGATAGGAGTTCTTTGTAGATACAAGGGAGGTGAAATCCATCGTTTTAACTGACGATGATGTACTCGATATTTTCGTCTAGTATCTAACGCTTCCACCACATAAGTTACGTCATTAGAATTTATGTGTATAATCTGTAAAGGACCCTGGTACCTTTCTTTGAACTTATTTATTGTAAGATCCCCAGGTAAGTGGATTTTTAATGCTACTAACTGGTCAACAACGTATGGTCGAAAATTTCGATGACCTTCATCCCAATATTGTGAAAATCTGGTCCAGGGTAATTTTGGACGGGTATCATGGGCCTCCCGATATAAGATTTCGGCTGGAGTTTTACCAGTTTCTGAGTGTCTAGAATGATTGTAAGTTAAGATTACATGATGTAAAAGGGAGTCCCATTCTGTTGGATCTTGTAAAGAAACACGCAAATATTGTAATAATGTTCGGTTGACTCGCTCAACAATACCATTTGATGAAGGGTTGTAGGGTGTAGTATACACGTGATATATATTCAAAGACCGTAAAAGATCTTCAAAAATTGGCCCACGAAATTCTCGGGCATTATCAGTTAGCAAGCGAGAAGGGATTAGAGGGAGATAAGGGATTATACTTTCAAGGGCCGCAGCAACTAGAGATGTATGTTTACTTTTAATCGGCACAGCAGCCACCCATTTGCTGTAATGATCTATAAATATAAGAGCATAATTGTTTCCTTTCCGAGATTTTGGTAGCTGAATAAGATCCGCAGCCGTCAATTCGAAGGGGTATCTAGTATTAATTTTTATTTTTGGTGGTGTATTGAATATATTAGAGATTTTTGCTAACTGGCACGTGTGACATGCCATAGAAACATCCTTACAGATTTCTCTTAACTTGGGATGCCATACAAGATTCTCCAATAACGCATATAATTTGCGCTGTCCAATATGAGCAAATTCATAATGGTTGATCACCGTGACCTGTACTGCAAAAAGAAATGATACCACATAATTATACTGATCATTCCGATTACGATGTATTAAAATACCATCCAAGAGTGATAAAGAATTCAGAGAATAACGGAACAATTTAAGAGGACCCCTCAAAGGTTGATTATGATGTTAGGCTCTTCTCAAACGCCTTAACAATGGGTCATTTTTCTGACAATCAACTATTTGAGACATCAAAATTTCAACGGTATCTTGAGTATTAATAATCATAGTAAAGTTTTTCAAAGAAATGATTGTGTTAGGTATGTCATTACCACCTGACTCCTCCCCACCGGAGTCAAAAAGACTTTGTACAAGATTGACTGTATCTTTCGCTAAATTATTTTCATTTGGAGATTCTGGTTCCAATGAATGAATAACCATTAACAAAGAAGACTGGATTATAGGCGGACTAGGATATGCCTCCAGCGATGACATAACCGACTCAGGTAAAACGTTTTCCGTTGTAATAAGTCGGTTAAAATGAATACCACTACGACAAAACAAAAACAACTTCTTTTTGCTATCAGGTAATCCAAACTGCAAAGGATGATTCTTATTAAAATAAACCAATACTTTTACCTGTCGCAATTTAGCATAGGCTTGGATACTATGAATAAATGGGAGTTGCCCCGGATACCTAGTCAGTTGGAGTTGTTTGAGCACACCTTTTTCATTCCTACCAGTTGGTAAGTGATACTTTTCACGATGTGCTAATAATTCATCCACGACTTCAACCCTCAATTCTAAATGTTGGTCCATACTCATAATGAGAAAAACACTGGAACAACGAATCGCCACCTCCTGGCATTAAAATTTCTTTAAAGCCATCAGGGACTTCCGGAAGATAGCTTGTTTCCATGGCTTCCAGCTTCAATTCATAGTGAGATCTAGACAATATGTCGGCTATGATATTTTCCTTACCTGGCAAGTAACACAACTCATAGTCCAGGTCATTTAATTCTTCTAAAGTTCTAGCCACCCGAGGGTTTACTAATGGCATGTTCTGAAGGAACAATATAGGTTGATGATCTGTGAATATTATTACTTTGATTTTATAGAGAAAAGGTTTCAAAGATCTAATAGCCCACCGTATGGCGGCTACTTCCCTTTCTGTGGTACTATATTTCCTTTGGGCTTTCGAAAAAACTGTGGAGATGAAAGCAATTGGTTTTTCTTCGTTGTTTTGTATCTGGCTAAGACAGGCCCCAGCACCTACTCCAGATGCGTCGGTGTATAGTAAAAGGGGTTCCGCCTTAGCTGAACGATCCGGATATACTAACAAGGGAGGTGTAGTCAAAAGTTGTTTTAAGGTATCAAAGGCCTTTTGGCATTGCTCAGTCCAATTAACATTACTGGTACTTTTGAATAATTCGAACAATGGTTGTGCTATGACCGAACAATTAGGGATGTGTCTGCGATAGAAGTTCACTAAACCCATAAATTGTCTCACTTGCCTAACAGTTTTGGGTACTGGGAAGTCTCGTATTCCCTGTAGGTTTCTTTCCAAGGGTATCATGCCCTCATTTGAGATCGTATGTCCCAAAAATTTTACTTTTCTTCTGAGTAAATAAGTTTTTGATGGTTTTAACTTAAACCCATTCACCATGAATGCTACAAGGACCTCTTCTAAGATGGATAAATGCTGTTCAAAAGTGTCACTAACTATTAGTACGTCATCAATATAGATCATAACTTCCGTCCAAGGGATGTGACTCAATGCAAGATTCATTGCTCTTTGGAAGGTGGCTGGTCCATTTTTAACACCAAAGGGCATTCGTAAGAATGGAATAATGGTGTAGAAAATGCGTTTTTTTCTACACTGTCTTCCTCCATTTCTATTTGATAATAACCTTTTATTAGGTCGATAGTTGTGAAATATTGTTTTCCTTTGAGACTGAATAATGTATCTATTAGGTTAGGTATAGGAAAAGAGTCTCCTTTTGTAACTGAATTTAATTTTCTATAGTCAATGCACAAGCGCATCGTCCCGTCAGGTTTTCTAATGGGAACAACTGGTGCCGAGTAGGGAGAGAACGATTGTCGAATAATGCCATCTTCCAGTTTTCTATATACCTCCTCCACCTCATACCGTATTGGACCCTGGAGTCTTCTAACCGGTTCACACACTGGGTCGTCAATTATTGTTTCTATAGAATGCTTTAAGATGGAAGTACATCCCACGTCTGTATCTCCCAGACTTAGTGTAGTTGGATATTTAAGTAGTAATTGTATCAGTTGGTCTTTTTGTTCTTGGGTTAGATCGGTGGAATCCAGGTCAAAAGCCTCATGGAGGTTTGCAGGTGTCCATTCTTTATATGTATTTTGCAATTTCTGTGTTAGTTCAACCAAATGTGTAGGAATTGTATTAGTGGGATTTACTGAAAGGATAGAAAACGTTCCTAAGGTATAACCTTGTTTAATTTTTATATGGTGATCAGTTAGATTATAACAAGGCAATTTTATTGGAGTATCAAGGGAATATGGAATGACAGCGTGATCCATAAAACAGTGATTCTGTTCACTAGGTGTGAACAACAAAAGAGCCGGATAAGAGGGTTCTGGAAACCATTTTTCCTGGGAAAGCAACACCTCCATCCAATTATTTGAAGGAATGTTTACTCCTGTAGCTAATTTAGCTGCATGTTCTTGACCATTTTTGGTCCGTATATCTTTTGCAATGACCAAAAGACTATCGTTATGTCGTGTAATCAATTCTTTATTCGCTAAATCGGGCAATATGTTTTCCGTACGCAAAAGGTCGTAACCAATAACCAAACCATAAGATACTACTTCGTCCGAAACAACCACAAACTCTCCAGCCCTTGTACAATAGCTATTAGAAAGATGTAACGATAGAGTAACTGCACCAAGGACTTCAAAAACGACGTCACCGATGCCACGTAAACCTGTATATTTTGTAGGTTTCAAAGGATATATAGAAGGGTCTAATAATTTATATGTTCGATTGGTTATTATACTGACAGATGCTCCAGTATCAACCAAAGCTTCCAACAGTTCAGTTTGCGCAGAGTTATCAATTACAACGCCTATCACTAACGCTTCGAGTAATCCTGAACTGGAGAAATGGGCCTTTCGAGCCGTTTATTTTCGGCTTTTCTCTTAGTACTGGCACCTCAGGTTGGAGGGTCTTTTGAATCAACGAAGAGTCAATATTAACGGTGGTTGCTAGAGTTTCCGGATGGGATAAACATTGGGAAGATGTTGTAGGGTCAGTATTGACCGAAACATCTACCTTTGTGTTATTTATTTTATCAATTTCATCATTCACAGCGGAAGTTATTAATACCTTTGGAGGATCTTCAATGAAGTCTATCCCATATTCGAGAACTGGGACATTGACTTCCAATAGTTCAGGTATTATTTCCGAATTATCCATTTCCATTGCTAAAAGTAATGACGGTGACCCTTTCTTGGATGGTTGTTGTTTTTTATTTCTTTGCGATTTTGGGACTTCTGGAATCAAGGATGGTGGCTCTGCGGGTGGGCCACTCCCCACAGAGCTAACTAGTTTTTTGAATGTGGTTTCTTTTTCGTACAATTCATACCCAGGTGATCCCCTTGACAGAAGGGACATCGAGGAGTAGAATCACATTGCTGTAGCTTTTCTCTTGTTTGCGGACAGTCCTGCACCACATGTCCGTTAGCTTCACATCGAATACATTTATTCTTGTGTAGGTAGCACTCATCAAATATATGCCCCCTTTTTCCACAAAAATGGCAATACGGGCGAGATGGACAGTCCCTAACGTCATGACCTGCCTGCTTGCAATATTTACAAGATAGGTTATTGCCCGACCACCAAGGTTTTTGTGGTGGTTGGTACTGTGGTACATTGGGGGAACTTAAAGAAGTGTTTATTTGTTGTGGCATCTGCCGTTTTTGTTTCGGTGATGGTGGGCCCCGTTTTGAGGCGTAAAACGTCGATTATTCCGTGGAGAAACAGGTGGAGTATTAGGTCTTTGAGAGTCATTAATATTTGTGGGAGGTATAGGTGACTGTGCAGCCACCTGAGCAAATGTGGGTACGGAGTAGGATCCCGCTACATTGGGGTTGAAGTTATTTTGAAAAGAGGTTCCATAATAAGCGGGTGTTTGACCATAATACAACAGCTGTCCACATGGTTCATAACCCAAATTAGTCTGTGGTCCGTGGGTTATACTTTTCTGAGAACAATATTCTTGTGTCGTAACTGGGGGAGTTGCTCCCATTGATGAATATGGATGGAGGGCTGTGAGATCAATCACCTCCGGAGACGAAGGCGAATTCTCAGTACCCTGTGTTGTTGGTGGATATACGTTTTGTTCCTCACTAGATTTACGTCCTCCTGTGTAATGTTGAGTTATAAGTTTCACTAGGCCATCCCAATCGAGTGGTAAGCCCCTCATAGCAATTTCACACACCACCGCAGAAGCATTTACCTTTTCCTGCATATCAAGGGGCAGGCTGCCGACCAATTTCTCTCTAACCATCTTCATGTCTTTGACATCAGATCCAGGAAAAGCCATTTCAGCTAACCCTTGCAATCTCAATGCATAGAGAGGTATTGTTTCATGAGGAAGGATCTTTGCCTCATTGAAATTCTTTAGGTGAGTTTTTACCTTCTTTCGTAAACATTCAGCGAACCATTCGTTCAGTTGGGCTTTTATTATGGTATAACCAGCGTTATTTTTCATTAGTACATCATACACCTTCTTGATGTCACCTTCGAGATACATTCCCAGGTGTGTTCGCCACCCTTCAGCAGTTGCTCTAGGGTAAGTTATTGTGGCATATTCCTCAAACCTTTGCAGAAATTGAGGAAATGGTTCTCCATTTTCTAAGGAGTACTTACCCACTGGGATCATTTTATTCGAGTTAGGTGTATGCTTCTCCAACAACAAAACAACTTTCGTCAAAGCCATTATCATCTCTTGGTTCTGTCGATATATGGCCTTTAACCAATCCTTGTCAGTGATTGGAAATGCGAGTAATTCCGTTGAAGAAGGACGTGTAGTCTGGCTCTGAGAAACCAGAGTAGAGGACGGTCTGTTGCCGACCATCTCCAGTGGTAACACACAGAGGCGGTCCCCCGGTTCTCCGTTATCTAGTCAACCCATTCTCGGTCCACCAACCACAGACAAGTGAATATTGTTGGGCTAATTGTTTTGTTATTCCATCATCTGATGGAACTTGATGGGAGGTTGGTCGCATCCCCTTTCACTAGTGTTCACCACCTGAGAAGTGGGATCGACTGCTTCCTTACGCTCCAATGTATCGTTTTCCTGTTCATCTTCAGAATTTTGTAATTGGGTGACATTCTCCCCTTCTCTGGGGTTGGGGGGGTGTTTCGTCACCTGTTAATTTATGATCAGCCATTATTTACAAAAAAAACAATACCACGAACAACAAACTTACCAACAACCCAACAAACAATTCAATTGTCAACAAACAAAGACAACACCAACAAAGACAGGAAGGAAAGGGTAGCTATATGAGCAGCAGTATCAGAAACTACGCTCTGCTACCACCATTATAAGGGTTGAAATTTTCGAGTGTGATTCTTTAGTCAGTAAGCTCACCCTTTTTTAAATATAAACAAAACAAGTTACAAATTTCAAAGATAATAAGCAAAAATACCACAGTGAAAAACGAAATTATCAATATAATGGTCCAATCGGACAATAAAAAAAATATTGTGTAGTTTCTGACACTTACCACTGGTTTATCCACTCTTCCCTCCTCTTCTAAACGAACACGTGCAATACACACAATGAGAACAAGGCCATGCAGCATCAACAGAAAAAGACAGTGACACAAGAACACTCAGCTTCTCACTCAGTTAACATGAAAAGAAAAAAAATATGAATTAGCCGTTGGGGTATGCTATGTATGTAACAATTACCTTCTTCAGATGATTTTAGACACTTTTTAGACACTTTATATTTCGACCAGCTTCCTTAAAAACTCATTTCCTCAGCAACATAGGCAGTATATGGTAAAAAAAGGTATAATGATTCAGATCAACTCCCGGCAAAAAAAAAAACTACAGAACCCACAAAATCATATCAGGTAAGAGAGGTATCTGACGAAAAGCATTCAAATTTGACATAGACCAACACCACCAAAAAAAAACAAACCCTTTTCGACCACTATCAAACACACTCTTGCTATGGTTCTAAAGTAAACTCATGCCAGGATAAAAAAAAACTATGATAAGGAAGTGAATCAGATATACAAATATATACACCATAAAAAAAAAACAATGTTTTCCCAAAAACAAATTCACCAACTACCATGCAAAGTAGAGGGAATAAGAGAAGAGATTATCTAATCTAATCTATAATTAAATTTTGCTAAGAGTACAAGGAAGGTTTTACAAGGATCTAAGGGTCCAATCACCAAAGGTTATTATTAGGAAGGAAATCTTACCAACTTCCTCAAATGTAAACAATACTCTCAATCCAGCACACACTTCGCTAAGAAAAATTACAGTAACTAGATAAAAAAAAACTAAAGTTCAAAGTTTACTAACTACCACCAGATTTGGACAGTTCCAACACCAAGAGGTAGATGGAGAATCATATAAAGGTTCAGTGCAACAAGAGTTTTAGAGTAGAGAGAGAGAGAGACAGGTGTATCCTCATGCTCATGCAAAACCCAGTATTACATACAAGATATGAGAGGATTAAAAACGATTCAATTTATGCTCAAACTATATTTAAGGACTGATTTCTTTCTGTACAAAAGTAATAAGGTTAATTAAATCATAATAATGCTTTTCATAAGTTAGGGTACAAAAAGGTCATTCATGAATAAAAAAAACAGTTAAGTGGTACAAAAAAAAATCCCACACCCACACAGAAAAACTATCTTATCAGCTTTGTTTGGTTTGAGTTCGTGTTACAGGAATAACAGGTAGTATCCAGTTTTTCCTTGCTTTAACAATAATAATTTTTTTTTTTCTGAGTACGGCGTATGGTGTCCACAATCCTCTATATAACCATGGTTATATTACCCCAAAACATGTTACAACTTAATTCTACAAAAATTGATAAATAAGCTTTTAGAAATTCAAGTAAATATATACATATATATCTTAATAAAAAAACACATTTAATAATATATAATTGTGTATATATATATA
>JABUQX010066509.1:22500-28587 GCA_015478945.1 Trachelipus rathkii | reverse complement strand
AAAACTATATCATCGATAATGATATAAATGATTGGCATATTTGCAAAGATTTAGAGAGTTTTAATATAAAATAGGCGTAAACATCATGTGTAAAATGTATGTGGAAGTGATATATATAATAATATTCCTGTATTATATTTAATGTGAACCATATTAATATATATATATAAAAACCATGTAAATAATAGTTAACACTCTTGATATATATTATATATATATATAATATATATATAATAATTAATATATATATATACAATATATATATATTATATATATAATATAATATATATATATATATATATTATATATATTATATATATATATATAATATATACTATTATATATATATTATATATATAAAATCATTGTAAGTTAATGATTATTAAATTTCTAATTATATAGTAAAGTTTTATTATCCTTATTTTTACTTTTTTAAATAAAGATTTACAAGTATGTTATGAGTTGAGTGTATATAAATTTAGGCTCAGGATATGAAAAACATGTTTTTTCATACCTTAAACCAAAAAAAGCGATAAAATAATTCTCGACCAATCAAATACGAGGTCATATAGAGATAAGGATTACTCCGTCCACTCACAAGGAAAGGTAAACATTTCCTTCTTACCTGCTCAAAGGATCTTACCGATCCAGCATGTTTCGGTTTGAAATATATTTATAAAATAATTAAACATTGATTCTCCGATTCTTGTCTATACTGGAATTACCTTTTGTCCCGGTATTAGGCTAAGGGCCACCTAATATACAAAAAAGGCTTATCCTAAATTTAGGCCTAAATTTAGGCCTAACGTAGTTATTGCACCACATTTTACGGAAAAAGGTCAGTTTGAAATATATTTTGACCTGGAATTAGCCCTAAATCGCCCCGGGATACAAAAAGGATTATCCTAACAACACATTTTTACAGAAGACGAGGTTCAGTTTCGTATCTGTAAGGAGTGCGGTTGTTGTGTTTTCTCGTGACGGATTGAATAATAATAATAATAATAATAATAATAATAATAATAATTAATATAATAATAATAATAAAGAAAATCCGAATTATTTAAAAACTTGAAATATTTATTAACTTAAAGCATTGTATATAAATGTAAGTGAATAATTGTTATTTTTAAATAAGAACTTAGAAAGATTTTAATAAAAATAACATGTTATGTTAGCGAGAAAACTTATTTTGTTATTTTTATACTTAATACATGGCTAAAGATGATGTTAAAGCAGTAAGTCAATAGAAACAAAAACGTGACATAGGCTGGTGTAGAGGGGTGTAAGGGCTGACCTTAACTGATTATTGCTTTAAGTACGTAAAATATGATGTTTTTAATAAAATTTCATAAAATTTTAGTAAAAGGTATATTTAAAACTTGATAGTTATAAATTTATAAACAAAAGTAATAACAGTTAATAATAAATTCTTTGCTCAAAGATAATGATTGATTATTATAGCAAGAGAAGTTTAAGAAACTTTGAAATAATTTAGTTATATATTGAATGAGTAATATAAATGTAAGTGTTTACATAAACAAAAAAATGTTTTTAAAAAATCCTATACGTTTATAATGTGTAAGTAAATCTGTCTGTGTAAGTAAATCTGTGTAATAAGTGTCATAGTTGAATGTGTGTAATAAAGTGTAAGATGTGATTGTTAAGTTAAATCTGTGTGTGAGTTGTAAGTAAATCTGTTTTGAGTGATAAAGTAAATCTGCGTGGGAAGTAAATACTGTGTGTGAGTGTAAGTAAATCTTGTGTGAACTGGGTGTGGGTGTGTTGTGTCAAGTTGTAACTGTAAGTGTCAGGCCGGGTAAATGTAAGTGCCATAGTGAATGTGTGTATAAGTGTAAATGTAAGTGTCTATGGGTAAATTTAAAGAGTCATAGTGAATGTGTGTATAAGTGTCATAGTGAATGTGTGTATAAGTGTAAAATGTAAGTGTCATAGTGAATGTGTGTATAAGTGCATAGTGAATGTGTGTATAAGTGTAAATGTGGTGTTGTGTGTGTGAATGTGTGTGTGTTGATAGTGAGTGTGTGTGTGTGTGGTGTGGTGTGTGTGTGTGTGTGCGGTGTGTGGGTGTGTGTGTGTGTGTGCCTAAAATTGATTAATAACAATAGGCCATGAAGTAACATAGCACTAAAGCTATTAAAATAATAAAAATAAAATAATAATAATTAAAAATAAAAGTAAAATAATAAAAATAAATAAAAATAATAAAAAGAATAAAAGTAAAATAATAAAAATAAATAAAAATAATAAAAAGAATAAAAATAAAATAAAAAGAATAAAAATAAAAAGTATTAAAACAAAATAAAAAACGTAATGTTCTCTTATAAATATATGAGTTTAAAAGCAGTAAAACAGAAAAAGTACAACAGTAAAGCCAGAAAGTTAAAGCAGTAAAGCAAAAGCTTAAACGAGTTAAAGCAGTAAAACAAAAGCATACTAATCCCTTCAGGTGTTAGGTAACACCTCTATGGATTTACTGATGTACTGCTTTAAGGTATGTAATGTTGTATATGAGTTAAAGCCCAGCTTAAAGCTGAAAGTTAAAAGCAGTAAAAAAGAAAGTTAAAGCAGTAAAGCAGTAAAACAAAAGCATACTAATCCCTTAGGTGTTAGGTAACACCTCTATTGATTTACTGATTTACTGCTTTAAGGTATGTAATGTATGTGAGTTAAAGCAGTAAAGCAGTGAGTTAAAGCAGTAAAGCAGAAAGTTAAAGCAGTAAAGCAGTAAAACAAAAGCATACTAATCCCTTAGGTGTTAGGTAACACCTCTATTGATTTACTGATTTACTGCTTTAAGGTATGTAATGTATATGAGTTAAAGCAGTAAAGCTGAAAGTTAAAGCAGTAAAACATGAGTTAAAGCAGTAAAACAGTAAAACAAAAGCATACTAACCCCTTGTTGCTATGTAACACCTCTATTGATTTACTGATTTACTGCTTTAAGGTATGTAAAGTATATGTTTTTAATAAAAGTTCGTACAATTGTAGTAAAATAAAATGGTTATATATCAGGTACTCTGGATTTTTTCTTCTTACATACAATTTTTAAAAATTTATAAATTAAAAAGTATTAAGTAAAAATAATGTTAATAAATATATGTGTTAAATAATAGGTCTGTAATGAGATACAGTTTTAGGTTCGCGAAAATGTTTTTAATAAAAATGTTTAAGTATGAAATAAAAATGAATGACTCATAGTATATTTGAAAAGAAATTCTTTGAAATGTTTAAGTATGAAATAAAAATGAATGACTTATAGTATATATATTTTTCATTCGCGCGGGAATATTGCGCCTGCGGGCGCACGCGGCGGGCGGGTAATATTGCGCCTGCGGGAGCACGCGGCGGCGGGAAGGCGGGCGCACGTGGCGGGCAGGGACGCGGCGGGGACGCGGCGGGTCGCACCTGCGGGTGCGGGGTTGTCAGCCTTCGAGCGGAGGGCGCATGCGGCACCCTGATGGTACGCTTATGAACTAGGGTGAAGACATCAATATTAGCTATGTTCTTTGGTGTAGGTAGAAAAGGGTAGAGATGAGCCATCAAAGATGATTTCATCAAAGATGAATCATCAATATAGATGGTATCAAAGATGACGTCATCAAAAATGAGTCATCAAAGATGAACCTTCAAAGTGGAGGCATCAAGCTGAGGCATTTATGCTGAGGCATCAAAGTTGAGCAGCAAAAGTTGAGGCATCAAACATATCGAGTTGTTGAGTTGTAAACGTAAGTGTATTCTGTGTGGGTGTGAATGTAAGTGTCTATGCGTTAATGTAAGTGTCTATGGAGAGTGTAAGCGCTTATAAGTGTCATAGTGTGTATAAGTGTCATAGTGAATGTGTGTATAAGTGTCATAGTGTATGTGTGTAGGTGTGTGTGCAAGTTAAATATATATATATATATATATATATATTATATATATATATACTATATATAATATATTATAAATAATATATATATATATATATATATATATATATATATATATATATATATATATAGGCTATAAGTGATAGAAAAAGACTAACTCATAATAGGAAGCATCCCTAGCAGGTTGTATTATACACCAATCGAATCCTCATACCTTATAACCTAGGGGTAGACACCCATATTAGGGCTATTCTAGGCTCAGGGGAGGCTAGAAAAGGCTTGAAAAAAGTGGCACTCAGTTGGCACTATGTGGCACTCACTTGGCACTATGTGGCACTCACTTGGCACTCATTGGCACTCACTTGGCACTCATTGGCACTCACTTGGCACTCACCTGGCACTCACCTGGCACTCATCTAATACTCATAGAACACTAATAGAACATCCCTAGGTACTTCTTACGGTGATTGGGAACCATCAAAGCCATCAAGTTAGCGTGGGTCAAAATTGACCCATGGTATATGGCAGGGTCAAGGCTGAAATATCATGGTCAAACAAGGTTAAGACATCAAAAAAGGGCTAAGTCCCTAAAGGAAGGACAAAAAAATTACCGTGGGTCAAAATTGACCCATGGACGACCAAAGGGTTGGCAGTGTGTTTGTACGTGTGTATAAGTGTAAATGTAAGTGTATATGGGTAAATGTAAGTGTTATAGTGAATAAGTGTCATAGTGAATGTGTGTATAAGTGTAAGTGTGTGTGTGTGTGTGTATAAGTGTAAGTGTGTGTGTGTGTGTGTGTGTGTGTGTGTGTGTGTGTGTGTGTGTGTGTTGTGTGTGTAGGTGTTCAAGTTAGGATAGATCCATACATGCGTTCAAGTTAGGAACGAAATATGTGACGGGTGGGGCACGAGTGGCCAGAAAATTGGCGTGGGCCAAAAATGACCCATGGTATATGGCAAGGTCAAGGCCTAAATATCATGGTCAAACAAGGTTAAGACATCAAAAAAGGGCTAAGCCCCTAAAGGAAGGACAATAAAATTACCGACTGGGTCAAAATTGACCCATGGAAGACCAAAAAAGGTAAAGGCCCAATTGACCCATGGTATCTGTCAAGCTTTGGAGCAAAGGGGAAGAACAAAAAAGGTTAAGACATCAAAAAAGGGGCTAAGCCCCCTAAATGAAGAATCAAAAATTAACCGTGGGCAAAAATTGACCCATGGTCGAAAAATTAGGGGGCGTAAAATAGGGGAGCAATACGTAAAACGGTTGCTTACGCAACCATTTGGCGCAACCCTTCTTAAATTAGGGTTGCCAAAAAATTAGGGTTGCCAAAAAATTAGGGTTGCCAAAAAAAATTAGGGTGCCAAAAAATTAGGGTTGCCGAAAAATACCGTGGGCCAAAAATGACCCATGGAAGACCAAAGGGTTGGTCGAAAAAAAGGTCAAGGCCCAAAAAGGTAAAGGCCCAAAAAAGGTCAAGGCAGGTAAAAATTCGAGCTCAAAAAAGGTCGCGGTCAGAAAAGGTCAAAAAGGTCGCGGTCACTTTCGGGGTCCAATATCCCCTCCGTACTACTAACTACATTGAAACAAATGATTGGGAAAAGGAGGGAGGAGAAGAATAAATTGCATTTAGGTTTTATGGATTTGCAACAGGCGTATGATAGGATTAAAGGAGAGCTCTATGGCAGGTGTTAGTAATATAAAATAAAAGTAATAATAATAATAATGATAAAAATAAAATAAAAAGAAATTTCAGATTATTATTATTATTATTATTATTATTATTATTATTATTATTATTAGTATTATTATTATTATTATTATTATTATTATTATTATTATTATTATTATTATTATTATTATTATTATTATTATTATTATTATTATTATTATTATTATTATTATTATTATATTATTATTATTATTATTTTTATTTTAATCTTTCGATTATTATAAAATAATAAATTAACAATAAGAAGAAGAATAATAATTAATAATATAATAATTAATAATAATAATAAATGCATCTCTGGAGTAAATTTTTATAGCAGAGTAAGAAAAAAAATGATGAATGAGAAATAATAATAATAATAATAATAATAATAATAATAATAATAATAATAATAATAATAATATAATAATAATAATAATAATAATAAATAATAATAATAATAATAATAATAATAATAATAT
>JABUQX010066509.1:0-17500 GCA_015478945.1 Trachelipus rathkii | reverse complement strand
TACATAGCTGAAGCTTATCAATAAAATCCGATTTCTGCACACAATCAATTCGTACCACACCAGATTTGCAACAACATAGTGACGAGGCAGATTTTAATTCGTTTTATGGAAATTTTTAAATATATTGGAACAGGTATATCTCCGACCCCGAAAAATTAATAAGAGAAAAAGTTAGTTTTTGATTTTTTGGTTGATGTTTTTGATAAGATGTGAGTGAGTGTTTATTAAGCTGTTTAGAAGAAAATCAATTTTAATTTCACCGGGGATAGTATTAAAGTTTTTGGTGGAGATAATGCAGAGAGATTCTATGAGTTTACGGAGGAGTGGGTTGGAGGTTTGATGTAAGGGGGTCATATTGTTTATGTGTATTTTATGATTTAGTGACCTACGGTGGGATGTGAGAGAGGAATTAGTATTGTCATCCATTAAGTCTTGTTTGTGTTGTTTTTGTCTCCTGTCAAAGTCATTTGTTTCACCTATGTATAGTCTGTTGCAGTCGTGGCAGGGTATTGTGTATATGCATTGGATGGGATTAGGTGCTGGTTTGGGAGGGTGAAGATATTGTTTGAGAGAAATAAACAGTGGCGGCTCGTGGTTCTTATGCAAGGGGGTGCTGCTTTATGTTGTGAAAGTTTGTGGTGGGTATAGGTAGATAGGATTTTTTTATGGTATTGTCATTAGTGGTGGTATTATGATTGTAGTATTTGTTTTTAAATTTGTGAAAAAATCTTATTAGGTTACGGTCTTTCTTTTGCTCTCAATAACCCGGACCCAATTCTAAATTTTACACATGACTTTAACATATGGACAAAAAACTATAAACACGATGACTGCAATACAGACATACTGAAAGGCTACATACTCTCCCACATACAGAACTCCACACACATCAAACAAATACCCGAAATCTTTTACCACACATTACAGAATCTACAAAAAAACAAGAACATCACCATTTCACGCTCCGATAAAGGAAATAACATCGTTATCCTTAACACAACTGATTACATTGCCAAATGCCAAAACCTACTCTCCGATACCACAACATATACTAAACTCAACACTAACCCTTTAGTAAAATCACAACTTAATTTCAACAAAGAACTAAAATCCATCTGTAAAGACCATCCTCTCCTGCATAAAAACCTAAAATCCTACATGAACAATTTAGCACAATTTTACGGTATTCCCAAAACCCATAAACAAAACAATCCCCTACGCCCCATCATCTCCAATATAAATTGCCCCACATACAAACTTTCATCCTGGATCGCCACCCAACTTAAACCTCTCATAAACAACATTTCTTCCACTCACCTAAAAAACAGTACCGATTTCATACAAAAAGCACAACACCTCAACCCTTGCACACACAATTTCTACAGCTTTGACGTTTGTTCTCTCTTCACCTCCGTTCCCGTTGATATCACTCTTAACATGCTACAGACCTATATCACCACACACAATATCACTCTCACTTACCCCTTCCCCTTCCTTAAAGCTCTCATAACTCTCACTCTCAAACATAGTTTTTTTCAATTCCATGACTCCTACTTTTTACAAAAACAAGGTCTGAGTATGGGTTCCCCCCTCTCACCCATACTCAGCAACATTTATATGGAGCTTACAGAACACTTCCTAATTCTTTCACATCCCCTCTTACACAACACCACATGGCTAAGATACGTAGACGATATTTTCACAGCCCTCCCTCGAAATATTGACCCTAACCTAATCCTCCAACATCTCAATAATTTACACCCTTCCATAAAATACACTTTAGAACATCCTAAAAATTCCACCCTTCCCTATCTCGACACCCTCATCTCTTGGCACAATTCATTATATCTCAACTTCTCCATATACAGAAAACCCACCGCCACGTCTTCCTATATTCACTGGTTCTCCACCCACTCTAGCACAATAAAAATAGCCACACTCACTTCTCTCTACCTAAGAGCCTTCCGACTCTGCTCCCCCCAACACCTCACCAATGAAACCAACTTCATACGAAACACCTTCCAAAAACTACAATACCCCACCCATATTATAAACAAATCTTATCACAAAGCTAAAAACAAATACTACAATCATAATACCACCACTAATGACAATACCATAAAAAAATCCTATCTACCTATACCCACCACAAACTTTCACAACATAAAACAACACTTACCTAAACACATAGTCCTTACCCCTTCTAATGCTATTTCTCTCAAACAATATCTTCACCCTCCCAAACCAGCACCTAGTCCCATCCAATGCATATACACTATACCTTGCCACGACTGCAACAGACTATACATAGGTGAAACAAATGACTTTGACAGGAGACAAAAACAACACAAACAAGACTTAATGGATGACAATACTAATTCCTCTCTCACATCCCACCGTAGGTCACTAAATCATAAAATACACATAAACAATATGACCCCCTTACATCAAACCTCCAACCCACTCCTCCGTAAACTCATAGAATCTCTCTGCATTATCTCCACCAAAAACTTTAATACTATCCCCGGTGAAATTAAAATTGATTTTCTTCTAAACAGCTTAATAAACACTCATTCACATCTTATCAAAAACATCAACCAAAAAATCAAACACTAACTTTTTCTCTTATTAATTTTTCGGGGTCGGAGATATACCTGTTCCAATATATTTAAAAATTTCCATAAAACGAATTAAACTCTGCCTCGTCACTATGTTGTTGCAAAATCTGGTGTGTACGAATTGATGTGTGTGCAGAAATCGATTTTATTGATAAGCTTACACATGTATTAAAAATTTGTTAGTATCCTATTGCATGTATGTGGTCATAACTGTGGCTGCGCACGCACACATGCGCATAGTCTCTTTGGTGTATTTACGAGAATTTTTGTGTTTATATCCTTCAAACGTATGTATCTGTGTATTTCAATTATGTATATAAATATGTGAACATTGGTCTTCTCCATGTGGATCTTCTATTTTCATAACCAAACAAATTTGAATAAAAAAAAAATAAAAATGACTACGTAGGTTGCCAGACCATCGACTCCTGGAAGTGCAAGACTATGTACCCGCTCAATACGAAAATCTATTGAATGTATAAAATTATTTTGAAATCCTATTTTAGTCATTTTAGAACACATCAATTGATAAGGTTGTGTTAATCACAACGAAAGCTATTGAAATGTGTGTTCAATGAGTTTTAACGTTAGTACTAATCACAGTACCATTTTAATATAAGTTTTTAATTCCTAATTAACTATATGTAATAAAATTATCAAGTTGCATAAAAGTTTAAATTTCCGCAATATGATACAGCAACAGTGAGTGCAAAAATAACAATAGTCTAATAAACTTTCTCAAGGGTGTAAAACACTAATATATATATATATATATATATATATATATATATAGATATATATATATATATATATATATATATATATATATATATATATATAAAATATATAATATATATATATATATATATATATATATATATATATATATATATATATATATATATATCAGGCTTGGGTTCAAGTACAAATACTTGTACTTGTACTTAAGTTCATTTTTTGGAGTTCTTGTACTTGTATTTGCAGTATCTAAAACTCAGTGCACTTATACTTGTACCTGCACCTTTTGTACTTGAAAATTTGCTAAGTACTTGCAAGCACTTTTGTCATTTTTAACTTGCCAATATATTTTTTTTAATCATTTTCCTACGTATTGATATTATTTCTTATATATGAGTAGTATGGGGTGCGACACGCATCGTGAGCAATTGTGCAATTTGCAACATTGGAATGTTGCATGCAATGTTGCAAATGTTGCAAATAAAATTTGCGAAATTTTGCAGTATTTTGCAACATTGATATTTTGTCGTATTAAGACGTTTTTTTGGGTCAAATTATTGGTTTTCGGGTACGTAGAACCGTTTTCCGGGATCAACGGCGCGATTGGCCCAACCCCCAAGGCCCTGGCACACCACACCGTTCCGCATCGCACCGTCTTTTTCACTTTGCCGATTTGCTTTTCTATACCTCATCTATGTACCTGAGCCCTTCCTTAGTATTTTTACCGTTATAACGATACATTTCTGTCATTTCAATCTTTTTTCGCGGGTCTTTGGTCTGGAGGATGTTTTTCCATGGTTCGTCAACGCGTTTTTCCGCAAGACCGCACCGCCCCGTTTCGCGTCGCATCGCACCTCACTCCGCCGAGCCCCACCACGCCGCCTTTTCGATGTCTCGTCCTCCTTATCGTCTCACGCTCCTTCAATGATTCAGGCCATATTTTTATTAAAATTTTTGTTTTACATACCCTACAGCAGTAAATCAGTAAATCAAACTACCACCCCTACCATCCTCCTACCCATCTATGATCTATTGATCTATTGATTCAAGTAATATTTTTATTAAAATTGTTATGTTTTACGTACCCTAAATCAGTAAATCAGTAAATCAAACTGCCCTCCACACCACCATCCTACCCATCCGTGATCTATTGATCTATTGATTCAAGTCATATTTTTATTAAAATTGTTATGTTTTACATACCCTAAAGCAGTAAATCAATAAATCAGTAAATCAAACTGCCCTCCCCACCACCATCCTACCCATCCGTGATCTATTGATCTAATGATCTATTGATCTATTGATCTATTGATCTATTGACTAAAGTCATATTTTTATTTAGTATAAATAAGTTCTTTGGATAAAAACGGGAAAAGAAAACAAGTTTTTTTATTTTAAAGCATTTATAACATAAGTGCAAACTATATAATCGTTCACATATAAATTTTTAGCATCAAATATATTTACAAGTTTATTAAAAGAAACAGTATACACCACATAAAATGAAATAAATGCAAAACCACATAAATTAGAATTGATAGGCTGTACAGGAAAACATAAGGTCTTAACATATTGAATATTATCATATTTTAAAAAAGATGATAAATAATGATTACAAACATAAAATCCAAATGCAGAGAGTCTAGGAAATATACAACAATATTTTTATTCTTATACATAGTTATCCAATGTCCATTGCTCGAAACATCCCGAGGATAATTGTTGAAGATAAGTCCAGAGTCTGTGTTCAATTTCACGAAGGCAAGTTCATTACAGGCGAATACACCTAAAAAATCTCTTTCGTTTCTAAAGAGATAATAATTATTTTCTTGCTCATTCATCCTTTTAATAATTCAAGATTATCCCTCCTCCTCCAATCTCGATGATTTGTGGAGGATGTTCTAAACACTAGTACTGAGATTGAGGATGTCAAACTTTGTCCAAATTGAGATTCAGCCCTAATGTTCCCTTTCTTAGGATATTGAGATGATAAGCATTAAAAGCTGGAAAGATCAGCAGTGAGATCGTAGGCATATAAAATTGACTGATTTTCAGTATAAACCTTGAAGATCAGTCACCTGTACCTATCATACGCAAGATACAGTATTGCCAATTAAGTCGTAAAAAGATCGTGAGCATTAAGTATTGTGATCCTACGTATAACATCTTCATAATCACGTCGTAGTTTGCCTTCACGTTGCAGACTGATACCTCTAAGTCCAAATGGTAAATTTAAAGGCAGACTTTCCATAGTTTCCAGAATTAAGCCTCGTGTTTCTACAAGTCCTTATTATTACTTTTGAGGTAAGCTACCATTGACGATGTTGGGTATATTAATACTCGATAATCCTTGGGTAAAGTTAAAAAATTTTAGTCTCAATTCTCTTGATTGGATATTTTGCTGTATCAGTCAAAAGAGATTTCTCGATTTCCATATGTTTAATAGGAGATAATTTCACTTTACGTACATAAAGATAAGCATCCTGTAATTTGAAGATAGGTTTTGGAGCTGTAGTTGTTGGCTAAGACTTTACTCCTGAAGCATTAATCGCAAATTGAGGTGTAAAGTCTAGTTAACCGGTGGATGGCGGGTGTCCACAGATGTAGAAATTAAGGTCGTTGCCTGAGGAGAAATGATATCACCGTTTACATGGCCGTAATATTCGTACGTGTTTATTTTTAGGATTTAAGGCCAGCGTGGGCTTTATGGTTTCTCTACCATCTTTTAAATATGTAATTACGCATGATTTGTAGGTGAGAGGGGGGCTCCTTCGGGGGCATCTTGAGAATAATTGTAGTACGAAGTTCAATAAACTTCGATAAGGGTAACTTGCGGCTGATGCTCCTAGAGATGTTTCATTTAAAAACACTTCAAGTTGATTAAAACATGTATACAGGAAATTTGTCTCGGTGGACACTATGTGATCGGATCCTGTGAGGTCTGAACCATCTTCGTTTACTAACTTAGTCTTCAGATATAAAAACACATTCGAAGGGTCAAGATATTGATCAGAAGTACCAGGGATATTGAATTCGAGAGGTACATCAGTATTTGTGATTGCGTGAACGGGGTTAATACTAATAAAATTGGATTCACTTACACTGATCTGTGTAGGGTTCACAGAGAAGAGATCCAATTCACTCTTACAACAGTCTGGTCTAGAGGGATGGAGGAAATGCATCTTGCTAGTACAATCGCTTGACGTATAAGGATGAGAGATATGTTTAAACATTTCTTATATATGAAATAGTTGCAGGTTATCATTATTTATGTAAAAAGTTACCGATTATCATCATTATTAGAGCGCGAACACATCAATACACTTTTTCTTTAGTGATCCTTTCATATTCCTCTTTACAGGTTTTTTACGGAGACCTACACTTTGACCAGTCATCTTACGCCGGATGGTTACGTTTAACATCATCAACCGATTTCATCTGAAGCCATTCGTTAGTCACGTTTTACAGCTGTGTCATGGTCGACCACCGCCTTCAAATATCCTGGAAATGTATCTATAACCCGTTGTAGCGCTATTTTAGCGAGGATTTAACCTCCTGATTTAAACAAAGGGATAGCACGTCGAAGCAACGATGCAAAAAATCCACCTAAACCATATCCCCTCTGCATTCTTGTACCCCTGAAGATTCTTTCTCTTTCCATTATTATTATTATATTATTATTTTGATTATTATATTATTAATTATTATTATTATTATATTATTATTATTATTATTATTATTATTATTATTATTATTATTATTATTATTATTATTATTATTATTATTATTATTATTATTATTATTTAACGGAGCTTCTTTCTTATGTGTACTTTACACACTGCTGTCCCTCTGTGAATGGGTACGGTTACTCAACGCTCTTATATAAATACGAACTGAACTCAGTTGGGTTCTTTACTCAAACGGCAGTAGTGACATTAGGAATGTTATTTAACATTTGCAATCTTTAGAACAATGACTACTCTAACAATGAGGCTTTAGTTTTCCTACACACTAATGGTCTTTAATATCCTGTATAACATAGGCCATACCCAGGATCTTGGCAACAAGCGTCAAACAGGATACATAAGAAAAGTAATGAACTCAGCAAAAGTTGTTTTATTGAAGGATCTTATGAATCGTACAATAGTAGGTAGGTAATGAAATACAAGGCGTATAAAATTACCAGCGTCGTGGTTGTGGTTCCCCTCCTCTTCTGAAGGGTTATCTGTAAGACGAACACCCTTACGCCACCATGTATAAGGATCAAACTGGAAAGTGTTTTTAAATCGTGTAAATTTGCACCTCGCCAAGATAAAGACACCAGTTCCATTATCTCACCCTTGGGTTTATTAGTGCGAAATATCAGGTCTTGGCATATTCTACTTACTATGAATCGGTTATTAAAGTGTCTAAGTATGTCCAAGAGAGACTTGTATAACCCTCGCTTTATAGTAAACCTTTCCATGTAATATTCGATACCGTTACGTTTCTGTATATGTAAACTATCAGTGTTACGCAGCTTCAAAGTGTTTTTTACAAAATCAACGCTTCTATAAATTATGAAAGCACCTCGGGTAAGGGTTACATTTTCTAACTGTCATAAAGATTATCTCACTTAATGCCCAGCTTCAACATCTTTCTCGTTTGAAAGTTATAGGGTTCAATATTTCTGTATTAAAGTCCGATATTTTATTTTCAGGATGTAGATCCATAGAGGCTGAGGAAGGGAGCGTTAAATAGAAATGATCATCGATAGACATGACTATTGTTCTCAGCTGCTTATTTACAAATTGGATTTTTTTATACTATCGGAGCTTCTTCCATATATGTACTTTACACACAGCTGTACCATGTGTGAATGGGTAAGGGTTCCCTTCGACATCTCTTATATACACTCTACGATTCTAAATTGAGCATTATTTAGAGGTATATAGTGTACGCTAAATTATTTTTTAAAAATTTATAACTCTGTTTATCGTTAAGAAAAGTGTATCACTCTTAGTACTGCGGCCTTAGTGTTCAAACATAGCGTTCTACAATATCGCTGTAAACATACGCTACACCGGGATCATTTAACATCTTGAAGGTCGCATACAAAATGAATGAATCCATCGGTGTTGCTTTTTGCTACAAGCTGGTCGAAATACTCTTTTTCCGTAGAAATATAAACTAATTATTCATTTAATGGAGATGTGATAGAAACGTTATTCCTCATACTGGGTCGTCACGTAGGTAATTACATTTACGAACAATCTGAAGTAAGGAAAATAAATAAACTTCTATCTTTCAGGTTACTTCAGCATGAGCAGTTTTAAAAGTGATTAAACAGTTGCCTTCGTTGAATGTTTTATTAACTAGAAATACTAAATCTTTAGTATATACGACTTATTCCGAATTGTTTGTTTAAGTCTATGAACACATCGGTAAGAGATTTATAGAGACAGCGGTTTATTAAATATATTTCAAAGAAATATTTTGTCAGAATGCTTGACGATCATCATATCGGTGTTAATTTTTAATACGTTTTTAACATTCTCAGCACTTCTAAATATTACAACCGCTGTATGTGAATCAGCATATTCAGATTTATATGCACATCCAACATCATTTTCGCATAACCCTATTCGTACATTCGTTCGAGTTTTATGGTATTCAATAACTCTGAGTAAAGTCTGATATTTTATTTCCAGGATGTAGGTCCATAGAACGATGACGCAACGTTAATAGAAATGATCTTCACTCATCCATGTTCACAATGGCAAATGATCAGGTTTCCTTAATTTCACGAGCATTATATACTATTAAACTTCTAGGGTAGCCCACCCCATTTCGAACAAGATTACTGTTTATTTTTACCTTTTCTTTAGATCCTAATATTTTCTCTATTTTATATATGTTCAAATCTACAAACACATCGGTAAGAGATTTATAGGGACAGCGGTTTATTAAAGATATTTTCAAAGAAAGTGACTTTGTCAGAATGCTTGACGATCATCATATCGGTGTTAATTTTTTAATATGTTTTTAAACATTTCTCACACTTCTAAATATTACAACGCTGTATGGTGAATCAGGAATTCTTTATATGCACATCCAATATCATTTCGCATAACCCTATTTCGTACATTTCTCGTTCGAGTTTTATGGAACTCAATAACTCGTAGTAAAGTTTGATATTTTATTTTCAGGATATAAGTCCATAGAAGCCGATGACGGCAACGTTAAATAGAAAGGATCTTCACTCTCCATGTTCACAATGCAAACTGATCAGCGTTTCTTAATTCACTAAGCATTATATAACTATGAACTTCATAGGGTAGCCCACCCATTCGACAAGATACTGTTTATTTTACCTTTTTCCTTTAGATCCTAATATTTTTTCATATTTTAATCCGCGACTTCTAGATCAAATCTTATTTTCTGTATTTCTTGTTTATAAAACCCTATTATTTTCACCATCAAAGCCTCAAGATAGATAATTTCAAACCAGTCTCTTGGGAATATCTCTAATGGGATCTATTTTAAAAACGTCTCTCGGACATCCAGCTTCACACCCTTTTTTGAGATTATTCATCAGTCCTGGACCACACTACAAATCTCCATTTTAACACCCGTATTATTTTATTTTCCCACTGTGTTACTAGACACCGAGGGTTTTGTCTTCACCATCTCCATAGGGGTTTCTTAAGTGTTTTTATATATTGACCTATTTCAGAGTATTCCAACTACGTAGTATTCAAATATTTAATTGATATTCATCTCGATGAAATACTATGCATTACCTTTCTTTTTAAAAGATGTCCTCTTGTACTCTTTCAACTATTGCAGCTTTATAACAGAAACTGTATTATGAGTAACCTATGTCATGTTTCAGTAACATATTTTCTTGAAACTCTTTGCCAAAAATTCTGTACTTTATCTGTCCACATCATTTGAGGGGGGGGGGGGGGGGGGGGGGGGGGGGGGGGGGGGGGGGGGGGGGGGGGGGGGGGGGGGGGGGGGGGGGGGGGGGGGGGGGGGGGGGGCGGGGGGGGGGGGGTGGATAATCTGCCATCTTTCATTTATAATTTTCTCTTACTACACCAGCAACAGTTTTTGACTTTTTATCTTTTAAAGCCCCTAACCATAAGTATCTGGAATATATATATATCTAATTACATAAAAAGAATGTACTGATATAATCATTTGTAGATTTATATTTTATCATATCTGTCAAATCTAACTGCCATGCGTTATCTAAATGCGGGGCTATGGTTTTCCGTGTCGGAAATTTTTTTCGTATAGGCTTATGTAGGGTAAAAGCATCCTCACCTTCTAAATAATTTTTCAATTCTTTTTATTAATTTGAGGAAACTTTGGAAGCGAACCTTGAAAAACCACCGAAACTGTATTGGCTGTCTCACATCAAAGTAATATTTATCGACCACCCCTTCGCCTCCATGATTCACAATGACATTAACAAAAAAACACATTAATTTATACTGAAAGGTGATATAAAAACAAATAACATATTTTATATATAATTACAAAATAATATTAAATCCTTATACCTATATGAACTATTTTAAATTACAACAGAATAGTTTTAAAAACACAGAAAGATGTATACACAGAGATAACATAGTTTATATACATTATTTTAAAGACAAACAATACAACATATAAAAAACACAATAAATAATTAGGATCTATCCATTTTGATCCAAATGATGTTTTTTTTCTTATTCTCCTGCACTTGAAAGCGATGTATTTCTACTTATCAACTTTAATCTGTCCGATGCAAAAGAAGTACCAGAGGGACTCGCATCTGGTCTAGGGGACATTGGAATATTATCCAGATCCGACAATCTTTGTTTATTCTGGATTAAAGTTCTCGGAAAATTAATAGTCTGGAGTTCTTGTTTGATTCTGTTCCATCCTGTTACAGGAGCCTTCCTCCAATCCGCGAGAGATCGGATATCAGATCAACAATGTTCGAACCTACGATGTTTCTCCATCAATAATGATTTGCCGAGCTCGTTCCATGTAATTTGATCTTTGTAAAATATATATAAAGCGAAACCCGTTTTCTTACTTCTCATCGGTAAGCTTTCCTCCAATACATGTTTAAAAATTATCTTCTCTTTTCATCTCAATCTTAGTATCTGGTGCTAGAACTGAATCTTCTTAGGTGAATTTAATAAACATACAATACTACTAATTTTTGCATAGCGTTTTGATATAGGATTCTTTTTCATGAATGTTAACATCAGAGTTTTAATATTCGATATAATTCCTTCACGTAATTATTTATCTGTAACTGGTGGATCATATTAAACTCAAGGTTGATGTGGACATCTGGTTGAGTAAGGGTAACCACCCATTCTGTGTATTCTGATGGTTATGATTGAGTTTGTTGCGAATTGTTGGTTGTTGTTGTTGTTGTTGTTGTTGTTGTTGTTGTTGTTGTTGTTTTGTTGTTTGTTGGGATTGTTTTTGTTGTTGTGTTGTTGTTGTAGAGCAGGGTTCCTGTATTAGTATTTTCATTCTCAGTATCGTTTGTATGGTTAAAACACTGCCTTCTCATTATTGAGCAAGCCAATTGGTTATCAAAGGGGCTATAACGGAGAAGGAGTAAAGGTAGGAACACACCTCCACCTTTTTGTAATAGTTTCTTTTTATTTTTAAGTTTTCTTAAGTTACCAGCAAGTTTTAATGATGTCTTCTATGACGTCGTAATTTAGCCCTTCTGAGTTGTTTAGGCAACTTCAGCTATACAGTTTATACATTGAACCAATTTTTCACTTCGCAAATCAGCTTACGTTTTCAGTATGGTTTCATTTTTTTAAATTTCTCATAGAGGTAAATAATCTTGCTACTAGAGTACTCGATTATCAGGTATGGTATACCGTCCCGAGTCGCGTAGGTTTAAGGAGTATTTGTACGCCCAGCAGCACTCTATGCGTGTTCTTAGGGGGAAGCGTCGCAGGAGTAAGATAACCATGATGGTATAGAGTAAGCTTCTTTAGTGATACTTCTAGGAGACTGCGTTCACGGGTTGAGTAGTGAGACTTTTGTGTAGACACAACATGAGCTTGGTTGATATCGCCTTCTTGACCGTAATAGGAGTTAAAAGTATGTGAATGTTGAGAAAGACAAACTCCCGCCAATACTGTATTTCTGATGAAGTATTCGGAGTTATAGAAAAGAAATACAGGTGATGTTTTATAATGAATGAGAGTAAACTGTAAAAGTTTTTGCTATCTCGCTCATTTCAACTGATGCTTCAAATCGTCGTAATGGATTATATTTTATGACCAGTAAACATTGAAACTGTATAGCATATTAATCCTCATGAAATATAACAATAAATATCTTTGCATTTCAATTAAAACTTTTCCTTGATCGAACACTGGATACCATAATGATTTTAACAGCTTTTGTTCGAAAATCTCGACCTCTTTTAAAAATGTTCAATACACCCAGAAAGGTTTTCAAAACACCTGTAGGACCTGCCGACAAGACGCGTAGCAGGGAGGACGGACCCATATAAATTACCAACGCCCATTACTATTGTGCGGCTTCTGACCACTAATGAATAAGTAAAGGTCTGCACTATGTTATAAAGCTTTTTAAAATAAAAAGACTTGTTTTCTTTTCCCGTTTTTTATCCAAAAGAACTTATTTATAATAAAGAAAAATATGATTGAATTCATTTAGATCATAGGATCAATAGATCACGGATTGGTAGGAGGGTGGTGGGGAGGGCAGTACTGATTTACTGATTACGGCTTTAGGGTATGTAAAACATAAATTTAATATAAAATATGACTTGAATGCATGAATCATAGATCAATAGATCACGGATGGTAGGATGGTGGTTGGATGGTGGTTTGATTTTACTGATTACTAATTTTACTGCTTTTGGGTATGTAAAACATAACAATTTTAATAAAAAATATGACTTGAAGCAATAGAGATAAATAGATCAATATATCAAAAGATTCAGTAGATCATGGCATGGGTAGGGAGGACGGTAGGAGTGGTAGCTGATTTAATGATTTTTATAGATTTACTGCTTTAGGGTATGTTAAAAGACATGAACAATTATTTAATATAAAATGCCTGAATCATTAAAGGTAGTTGAGACATGGAGATGACGAGATATCGAAAGAAGCCCGCCCGGGAGATCTTGTGGCATGGCTCGTGAGTTGCGTGGCGACGCGAAACGGGGCGGTGCGGAACGTGGCGGCGCGAAACGATGTTGTGGCGCTTGTGCGGGAAAGGAACGCCGGTTAACGAACCATGGTATATGAAATTGTGGTATATAGAATAACAAGAACGGAGGGCGTGCACGAGGTGTGATTGATATGGGATTTGGAAGGTGTGTAACAAAGCGTTTATGGAGGTATAGTTCCGAGGGAATGTGAAGGGAGAGCAAAAAATGTACCCGTAGTGATAAGGAGGGGGATAAGGTTAACTGTAGGTATCATAGGTAATTAGTTAGCTGAGTGTTTTAGGAAGATTTAGAAACTGGTATTTTGGTCGAAGAGTGCGTCGAGTGACTGAAGGACTGATTGGTGAAGACGAAGTGCGTTTAAAGTGTAGAGATGACGGTGGGGATCAGAAGTATTTAGGCATGATGAACAAATGATTGGAGGAAAAGGAGGAGGAGAAGAATATACTGTATTTATTTGGATTGCAACAGGGGGCGTATGATAGGATAAAGTGGGAGCTCTGATGATGGTGTTTAGTGATATTATTTGTGTGCGTGGTTAAGCTTCCGAATGAATTCAAAAAGGTATGTATCACGATAGTGAAAGGTGTTAGTAGAAAAAAAATATAGTGAAAGTGATTTGGTTTACTATTAATAGCGGAGTAGGCAGGATGTGTTATGTCTCCTTGGTTATTCATTTGTATATGAAGGGTATGGAAAGAATTAGAGGTGAGAGTGGAGGCTGGTGTTAGAATGATGGAGAATGGAAGAGAGTGGCAGGTCCTACCTATTATATGAGGATGATTTGGTTTTGTGTGGAATCTAGTTTGAGAGATTGGTAGAAAGATTTGGTATCGTATATAAAGGAGGGGTTTGAAAGTAAACATAGATAAGAGTAAGGTTATGGTTGTGAGTGAGGACAGTCCTCAGTGTGAAGTTATGTTAGATGGTGAGCAGCTGGAAAAAGTGTCAGAGATTAAATATTTAGGATATATGTTGGATGAAAAGGAAACGGATGATGCAGAGTGTAGTAGGAAAGTTACGAATTTCAGGAAGGTGGCTGGTACAATTAATTCCTCGCTGTTGGATGTAAAGGGACTAAAGTCTTGATGCGCTGGGTCTTACTTGGTTAATGTATAGTAGTGAATTTATGGTCTGGAATAAGAGGTATAGATCATAAAGTACAATGTGTTCAGATGAACAATATTGGGGGAGTGTTAGGTGTAAAGAAGAATTGATAAAATGAGGAACGAACGTTTTAGAGAGTTATGTGGTGTGAAAAGGGGAGTAAATGAGAAAATAAATGAAAGTACATTGAGATGGTTTAGTCATGTGGAAAGGATGAATAACAGTCGGTTGTTTAAGCGGATGTATAGTGGTGAGTGTGCTGGGAACCGACCGGCTGGGAAACCGAAATATGTGGATTGAGTCAGTAAAGGAATGCTGGAGGGGAAGAAATATGAGTTTGGCAGAGGCAAGAAGAAAGGTGCATAACAGGATGTGAATAGCGGGATTTTGTGAGGGGGTATGGTTGGTAGCCCACCTGGGCCCAAGGATGAATCCCACATTGACGAAAATGCAATAGTGAGGGTCCATCGCGGTCCCGTGAAGCTCAGGGTAGATTTTCTGACTGCGACGAGTTCTCACTAAAAGGTATAAAAGGGCAGTAAGGACTGGCTTTCTTTTCGACTTGCTTCATATTCTTCTACTACTTTTCTGTTTCTGAAGCATGTTACGCACCTTATCGCCCAGTTTGGGGAGAGGAAGGTGGTGCATTTTATACTATATATATATATAATAGATATATATACTATTATATATATATATATATATATATATATATATATTATTATATATATTTATATATGTATATATTATATATATATACATATATATATAGTACTATTAATATATATATATATATACTATATATATATATAAATATATTATATATAGATATCATATAGTATATAATATATACTATATTAGTATATAATATAATATATATATATATATATATATATATTATATATATATATATATATATAGATAAATATATATATATTATATATATATATATATATATATAATATTATATTATATATATATAAATATATATATAGTATATATATATATTATAATTATATATAAAAATATATATATATTAATATATACTATATATATCTTATATATATACTCAAATATAATATATATTATATATATATATATTATATATATATTATTACATATATATATTAATATAAATATAATATTATATATTTATATATATATATATATATATATTACTAAATATATATATATAATATTATTATACTATTATATTATTATATATATTATATATATATTTAATATAGATAATACTATATACTATATATATATATTAATATATATAGTATATCATATATATATATATAATATATATATACTATATATATATATATATATATATATATACGGTATATTATATATATATTATATATAATATTATATATATATATATATATATATATATATTTAAGATATATATATATAATTATATATATATATATATATATATATATATATATATATATAAATATATATATATATATATTATATTAATGTATATTATATATATATATATATATATATATATATATAATATATATATATATATATATATATATATATAATAAATATATAGAATATATATTATATATTATAGATAATTCTTTATACAAATTCTTATACAACTTACCTCTAGAAAGTATCTTATAGAAAAAAAATTTTTCCGCGGCCCAGCTACCCCTCTCTATACATAATGCTTCCTCGCCCCTTATACCACCCCACCCGTCAGCAAAATTTAGTCAAAAAAATTTTGGGTGGTGCAGTGGCTTAACTTGAAATTTTTGGCATCCTTTCAAACTTCGGGAGAGTACGTTTCAGACCGAGACGAGCCTACTGGTAGTCTCTCCTGGAGATTTTTTTCGAAAAACCAACTTTTTTTTTTTGGTGCAGCGGCTTAACGAAAAATCGAAAAAATTCTAAGTCCCCCGACCAAAATTTCGACCAAACCAGACTTCGGGAGAGCACGTTTCAGACCCAGACGAGTACGTGGGTAAGCTCGTTGCGAGACATTTTTAAAATTCCCTATATAAAATTTTCCGAAATTCTGTGGTGCAGTGGCTTATTGAAAAATCGAAAAAATTCTAAGTCCCCCGACCAAAATTTCGACCAAACCAGACTTCGGGAGAGCACGTTTCAGACCCAGACGAGTACGTGGACAGTCTCGTTCCGAGACACTTTGCTAATCCCCAGCCATTTTTTCGGACCAAAATTTTTTCTAAGTCCCCACTCGGGCAGACTCGAGAAAATTCTAAGTTCCCGACCAAAATTTCGACCAAACCAGACTTCGGGAGAGCGCGTTTCAGACCCAGACGAGTACGTGGGTACGGTCGTTGCGAGACATTTTTTAAATTCCCTATATAAAATTTTCCGAAATTCTCTGGTGCAGAGGCTTATCGAAAAATCCAAAAATTTTCAAAGTCCCCAGACCAAAATTTCGACCAAACCAGACTTCGGGAGAGCACGTTTCACACCCAGACGAGTACGTGGACACTCTCGTTCAGAGTCACTTTCCTAATCGCCAGCCATTTTTCGGGACCGACCGACCAAAATTTTTCAAAGTCCAGCACTCAACTCGGAGGGAAAATTTCTGACTCTGGGCGGCCCTATGATCGCCCTTGTCGAGCGCGGCCGAGAAATACCCTTCCCAAATCCAGGTTTTCACGAAATCTCGCGCAGCGAAACTTCCTTCCTTCCCGCCGGGACTCAGGGTCGAAGAGGAGATTTCTCAGGCAACAACGCGCGAGATTTTCCAAAGCCGGATTTTGGACTGAGGGGGAATATTTCGTACCGTGGGCGGCCATATGATCGCCCTTTCGAGCGC
>JABUQX010066508.1:92500-95000 GCA_015478945.1 Trachelipus rathkii | reverse complement strand
AGGCGAGGTACTACTACAGCGAGCCGCAGCTGCAGGCGAGTCCGAGCCCGAGTCAGGCGCGGGTCCCGAACCCGACCTCGAGCACGAGCTAAAGGTATTAAAGACAAGCTCAATGTCAGAAACGGTCCTGAAAGAAGATGTAATCCAATTAAAAGAAGTTGGCCTGAAGCAGACATTTAAAATGAGTTTTTTTGATTGCTGTCGACAAAAACCAAACTAAAAACGATCGACATGGATGAATGATCGTTAAATTCCATTTGAATGAAGCACAGTGTTGAGGCGTAGCGATTATCATATATTCCATATAGACCACAGCGAAGCCGACTTATCGATAAATCATCTGAAGCAAAGCGAAGGCACCAACTTTATCGTAATATCATCATAAACCTTGAAGAGAGCGTGAAACATTCAATTTAAATTTTTATTTATTAAATAAACTTTGTATCATTGATGTTTCAATCACAATGATGTATAATTTTAGCTCCCGAGAGGAACCGGGGTTCATGTAAAATTTTATGTCAACTTGATATAATTTTTTCCTTTCTGTGAATTGAATATCCGTCTAAGTGAGGCTAATCTAGCACACATCCCATTGTAACCCTCTTAAACCTTAATTAAAAGTTTCCTTATATTTATATTTATTGTTTATATTTATTTATATTTACTATATTTATATTTAATTATATTTATAGTTAAAATATTTTTAAATAATTATATTTTAATAAACTCCAAGTATATATAAGTGTAATTTATTTATAAAAAATAGATAAATCAAGAAAATGATTCTGTGATAAGAGATACGCTACTAATAATATTCATAAAAAGATATTAATAAATATATTAATAAAATTATATCGCAAAATATGAAAGATAAAAAAGTCTATATATTAAGTTTCTTTTTCATAATATAATTTAATAAGCTAAGTAATAAGATCAGTGATTTATAAAATACTTTCAGAAATAAGGATAAAGGAATAATAATGTGAAGTTACAGAGATCAATATTATAGAGAGACAATAATATATATATATATATATATATATATATATATATATATATATATATATATATATATATATATATATATATATATATATATATATATATAATATATATATATATATATGTATATATATATATATATATATATAATAATAATATATATATAATATATAATAATATATATATATATATATATATAAATATACTAAAAATTTTTAAAAAAATATAAAAAAAATAATATATATATATATATATATATATATATATATATATATATATATATATATATATAATAATAATATAATAATAATATATATATATATATATATATAATATATAATATATATATATATATATATATATATATATATATATATATATATATATATATATATTTATATATATATATAAAATATATAAGGCTGGAGCCAGGCCGGAGCCGGAACAAGCCGGAGCGGAACCAGAAGCCGGGCGGAGCCAGGCCAGGCCAGGCCGCGTAGGCGTGCCTGTGCCGCAGCGAGGCCAGAGCCGGAGCTGGAGTCAGAGCCGGGTCTGTAGATCTGGCCAGGCCCGAGACCTTGAGGATGTTCGTGCCAGGACCGAGCGAGCCCGAGCCCAGGCCGAGCCCCGAGCGAGCCGAGCCTGAGCCTGAGCTGTTTGAGCCCGAGCGAGCCGAGCCCAGGCCCGAGCCCAGGCCCGAGCCCGGGCGAGCCCGTGCCCAGGCTGACCGAGCCCAGGCCCAGGCGAGCCCGGACGGACCGGACGAGCCCAGGCCCGGGCCCAGGCCCAGGCCTTAGCCCGAGGCAGAAGCGAGCCGGAGCCAGGACCGAGCCCGAGGCCAGAGACCGACCTCGAGCCCGACCTCGAGCCCGTGCCAGGCCCAGGCAGTGCCTGCGCCCGAGGCAGGCCAGGCCCAGGCGGGCCATGGCCGACGCCGACCGATATAGGCCCAGCAGGGCGAGGCCCAGGCCCGAGCCAGGCCCAGAAGCCCAAGCCCGGGCCCGGCGGGGCGAGTCCGAGCCCGAGCCCGAGCCCGAGCCCGAGCGAGCCCGAGCCCGAGCCCGAGCCCGAGCCCGAGCCCGACCTCGAGCCCGAGCTAAAGGTATTAAAGCAAGCTCAATGTCAGAAACGGTCCTGAAAGAAGATGTAATCCAATTAAAAGAAGTTGGCCTGAAGCAGACATTTAAAATGAGTTTTTTTGATTGATGTCGACAAAAAACAAACTAAAAACGATCGACATGGATGAATGATCGTTAAATTCCATTTGAATGAAGCACAGTGAGGCGTGACGTTATCGCTATATTCCATATAGACCACAGCGAAGCCTGACTTTATCGATAAATCATCATGAAGCAAAGCGAAGCATAACTTTATCGTAATATCATCATGAAGCATAGCGAAGAGAAGCGTGAAACTTTTATTCAATTTAAATTTTTATTTAAAAATAAACTTTGTTTTTGATATATTATTTTTTTTATATATTTTATTTAAATGAAAA
>JABUQX010066508.1:10000-82500 GCA_015478945.1 Trachelipus rathkii | reverse complement strand
ACAATAAAATGTTTCAATTTTTTGGATTGTATAGGGATGTAGAAGAGTCTTATTATTAATAACTAAAATGGCTAGGAATGCAGGAGCGTTTATTAATTAATAAATAATCAAGATATTTTGAAGGTTTAAAAAGTTTTATAAGAAATATTACGTTAATATTTAAGATGAAAATGATAAGTGAAAAAAAGATTTAAATAAAAAGAGAAAATAGGAATAAAGATGGAATAAGAAAAGAAAAGAAAAAAAACAATTCAAGTAATAAAAAGTACCAAAGAGGAATTATGGATAATAAGAGTGGATTTAGGTCAGTGTGAGCTGAAACCGTGAGCTGAAACCGGTTTTGAAACCGATTTGGTGAACCGAAGGTTAAAACCTTTTCAGGAAATAGAACTTTTAATTAATCCTTTTTCTGTTTCACCAAACACAAAAGCGAAGCGTCAGATAACTCTTATGACAAGGCAGAAAAATATTTGTTAAAATAATGGCAACTCATCAATAGTTTAAATGTCTTTTATAAACAAATGTTCCAAAATTTTAAGATCTTCGTCTGTAGAAATGTGTGGAAGAATTTGTATTTTATTTTTTAACGATTATTATGATTATTATTATTATTATTATTATTATTATTATTATTATTATTATTATTATTATTATTATTATTATTATTATTATTATTATTATTATTATTATTATTATTATTATTATTATTATGTTGTTATATTAATTTATAAGAGATTAAAAGGTCTTATTATTATTATTATATTATTTATTCATTTTATTATTTTATTACTATTATTATTATTATTATTTATTATTATTATTATTATTATTATTATTATTATTATTATTATTATTATTTTTATTATTATTATTATTTTATATTATTATTATTATTTTATATTATTATTATTATTATTCATTATATTATTATTTATTATTATTATTATTATTTAGAATTCTAAATCAGCTTTGTTTTAATATAAGTTTTACTTTTAGCTTCCAATTCACGAAATAGGTTCTTCTAATTTCCATTTAATTTTCTTAAAACTATTCTTGAAAATAGTTTACAGTGAAAATATGATGCATATTTATTAGTTCCTGACCTGTTTCGTCCGTAAACCTCGGACATCTTCAGTTTCAATTCTAACAAATGAATGAATTATTTTACACATGATTTGAGATTTATAAATTATTAAATTTACGATATCATTTCATATTATATTTAATCTAAGGGACATTACGTTAAACCTTATATTAATGTCTGGTTTAAGATGTCTTATGACTTATGTATTAAGCTTCAACCAATTTTAGTTTTTGCGCTTCGCATAAGGAGTGTAAAATTTTAAATGACTTTGATATATCAGGTACAGTTGTTTTGTTATGCTCAGTGAATAAATGTTCATATATTTTACTGGGTTTAAAGCGGTGCTGGTATGCTAGATCTGTTAATCTATTAGTCGCGTAATCAATATACGTCGACGTACAGTCAGACTCGGGACATGTGAATTGTTACAAGACATGGTGATTAACTGAAAGGGTGTCCTTAGTAGAGAAGCAGGAAGAAAGTTTTCTGGTTTTTGGGTATAGCTTAACTGTCATTTTTGAATTGCTTGTATATTTAATGTGGGTGTTGACAATGCCGCGTAGGCATTTTTCATATTTATCGAAGTCTTTTGCATTTAAAGTTTTAAAATAAAAGTTAATGCTTTCAGAGATATTGTTCGTATTGTAATTTTTTGGTAAATCATTTATTAGTATTTCAAGTACTTGATAATTTATTTTAGAATTTCAGTGATACAATAACAATATCACGACACTATCGGTAAATAGAAAGAGTCGTAAGGTATAGGGCCAAAGTTCGAGCCCCTGTCAGGATTATGGGTATAAATTACCTAGAGTTGGTCTCCTTAAAGAATAGGACACTGCCAGTGAGGTATGCACTTCCTTATATAGGTTATAAGGTACTATGATAGAGAATTTGTATTATATTATCTCATTTATATATATTTTTTATAATTAAATATAATACGGCGTATTAGTTTTAGTAACGAAATATTAGAGAATTTTTATAATAATCGTATATTTTATATTTTATCTATATTCTATATAAAAAGTGTTTTATATTATTATTTATGTATAAAAGTTACATCTGGAATGTAAGCAAAGTACCATTGACTCATTACCAGGAAATTCGGTATTGACTTTTATTCTCCTAGCGTATTAATAAAGAGTTTTCGTGATAGGACTATTCTATGAAATGTGGAGTATACTGATACAAATATTTCATGCGTTGAGTTTTTTCGTTATTTCGCAAATTCTCAATGTTGTAGTTATTATCTGCTGCTAAATCTTTACTAATTTCTGATGCAACCTTCTCGAAAACACCTATGAAAGAAGAGGAAAGGAAAGGTCATTTTCTAGTATAATAGGTATAATAGGTCGTATAGCTTAGGAGATAATAGGATAGACAGTCATCAAGATTATTTTCGGACTCTCTCCACACCAGTGGCACCTCAAAAGACATTGATTTTTCTTACACTTTTTACAGAGGCTTAGGCAATTAGCAAAAGCGAGAGATTTAATTTTATTATTTGAATGCACTTTGTAGAATGAATCGCTTTGCAATTTATTGAAATGGAGATTTGGTATTGGGTTCCCCTGAATTATTGAATCAATGTGTTATTAATAACGTAAATCGAAATACAGGAATGGATATCTATAGTATGTTTTGAGAGTGTTATTGGAGTTGATGTTGGATCTATTCTAATGGAGTGCCAGGTTGAAAGGAAAGGATTTCATACAAGGATGATTACACTTCTGAAATGGAGGTGCCTTAAATAGGGGACGGATGGTCATATGGATGGTCGGTGAGTCTCAAGGTTGTATGGGTCCAACGATGCAGGATGCCCCAGTGTGACTGGGGGGCACGAACAATAACCCGAAGAGAAAGTGGATTCGAGTCGGTGAAACCGAAGAATGTCTGAAGGGAGGCAATGGAGTTTGGTAGAAGGCGAAAATAAAAGGGTGCGAGTTGAGAGTAGGAAATGTTGCCACAGGCAGTGGGGTTTTGATCTATGGGGGTGCTGAGCAGGGTTGGCTCGGACCTCACACCTGGGCGCAGGGGATGAAAAACACCTGTGCATACTTGGGAGGGCCACTTATTATTCAAGTCTTATTTCTAGCCTTTCCGCCCACTGAATAGCACATTTCTTACATGATTGTAGCTCCCCTTGGATGAGTGGAGTTCTCAGGTATGACAGGATCGATTGGTGTTATTACGGCCCGTCGTGGAAGTTCTGCTCCAGGATGAAGCTCTAGGTGGATTTTCTGTCTTGTGACAGGGGGCTTCCGACTATGAGTTGAGTTCTTTTTTCCCGTTATCACTTAACACTAAATCCTTAACTATCTTGGGTTCACTTATATAATACCAGCCATAGCGTCGGTGCGTGCTATGAGCTTGGTGGGCTTCTTCTACAGACCTCACTTGTCACTTTGGTATCCTTTCTGTCACAATCTATTGACACTTCTGATACATGTGTATCTTTTTCCTCTTTGTCAACCAAGTTTCACCTCGGCCTACTTGCTTTTCTTTTCCGATGCTTTGCTACTTCTAGGCCCCGTAGCACCCTTTCTCACCACCTATGCACTTCACTCACCATAAGACACTTAACACCTTACCATCATAGACACCCAGTTTGCTGATTGGTGTTGGGGTAAATTGAAGATAAGGTTAAGGAGTTGCTGTAAAAGGAAAGAAAGAAAAAGAAAAGTACATGGTATTATTCTCTTAAACAAAACCTCTTACATAGATAAAATTCTTCTCATTCTTTCAAACATTTCTAAATTCCTCCTGATTCCTCCTGCTGACAGTATAGCCTCTTAAACACATCCGATTGTCCTACCCGGTCCTCTCCATTTATCATTCCTTCTCGACACATTGTTTCTCCCCTTTCTCCATTTTTTCCCTCATTGTAAAATCATAATATCTTGGACAACTTTGTCTCCCACTATGTGGCGCCGTACTTCAATCCTCAAGTGGCATCCATGGCTTACATCTTTTACCCGCGCAGACAGTCATTTTAAAAGCCTCCTTCATCCGATCTCTACATCCTTTCCCTTGCACACCTATCGCTATTCACTAGCAGTTTGTCCATTGTGAAGTGTGAGAGGGTCAATTTCCCTGGCAACATTGTCGGCCTCCTATTTCCTGGGCTTCCAGGTGCCGTTTCTTGACTAACGCGTTGCATCTGCGCTCTACCCATATCTTGTTTTCCTGAGCCGTTTCCGTAAACCGCTCACAATTGCGTTTTTCCTCCCCAGCAGAACAGCGTGCGCCCCGAGGGCTATTACACACACGCGTATCTTCCGCCCGCTCGCGGTTCTGAATTGGGGGCAAGGACACCTCGCATAGGCGCTCACCATATTCGCCCCGCTGCTATGTCGCATACTCCTAGTTTTCCATTTTTTTTGAGGGTCATCAACTAGGTTTTCATTTTTTTCCACACCCTTTACTATCATTAAAAGACCCTTTGAATTTGCAATTATTTTTTCAATTTATTCACTTTTCTTTTGTATATTATCATATTTTTGGTTTTATGATTTATTTATAATCATTACTTTCAAATTCACTTCACCAATCTTCACAGTCGTATCCCCTTGTTTTATAAAAATTTATCAACATTTTATTTTACTACACTTGTACGAAAATCTCGAAAATTCTTTATTTAAATACATTAACATTAATTCTTAAAGCTTACAAAAAATACCTCAAGTAAATCAAGTAGAGGTGTTACCTAACCCTAGGGATTAGTATGCTTTTGTTTTCATCTGTTTTACTGCGATAAAACTCATGTTTTAAAACATGTCCCTATTTCACTCTCTTTCCGTTGCTGCTTTATCACAACTCACGATAGATGACTCTTTTCTCACCTACTGCTTTAACACAAACTCCAATATTTTTATACATTACCATACATCTTAAAGGCAGAAAATGGAAAATCATCGAGGTGTTACATAGCAAACACACGTCGCGCGTACCATTATAAAGTTATATTGTCAATAGCCCTTTGGGTTTTACTGCTTTTACTGCCTTTCAACGCATATTGGGAATTCCTATGACTTACTTATCATACTGTATTAGAAAACTGTGAAATCTCCTCTTCCATTTTGAAATTCTTCCACCATCAGTTATTATATCTTTTCTGTCATCTACCATTTAACTGTGCATTTCCACGACGCATATTGGGAATTCCTATGAAGGGTTTTCTCTTAGTCTTTTAACATTCGGCATAAAGCCAACTTCCCCTTGCCCTATTTTTCACGATCTACGCGGTAAACTTTTCTTCCAATTCCCATGATCACTCTCGATAGCAAAATCCCATCCGGCCCGCTGGAACAAAAATGAAGTCCAAGCATAATTAGGTCCTTTCAGGTTTTTTTTTTTTATATTTTTTACATGTCTCACATCATAAAAATTTTCTTTAAGTTTTCTTGATAAGTTTTTAAGGTGTCGCCTTGGCTATATGGAGTGCTGCTTGAATTCTTTTGTTGCAGATTGCATCAATGCGCACAATGAAACATTCTTCATTAACATGCGCAATTCTTCTTTTTCCCAAAACTTTTCTTCTTTCATCATTAAATTATTATTATTTTCCACCCATTTCAACCACACTTCCCTTTTAATATTTTAAGCAGATTTCCCTTATTTTAATTCTTAAACTAAAACCTCTTTTGTTATCTATATTTTAGTTATTCTCGTAATAATTTCTATTGGTTCATTTAAATAGATTTACATTCAAGGATATTTATTTAACAAAATCTATTCCTAGCATTAACCAAGCTTACCTAAACTGGTAGTACCCTATTAACCACAAGGAATATTACCTTCTACACTTATTCAGTTCCAAAAGTAATGCATTACTATTCCCCTTAGAATCTCTATCGGTATTAAAAAAAAATTTCCTATTAACAATTATATCCTTCTCCCAAAAAAACAAAAACATGTTGTTTTCACTTTTCTTTCTGACTCAGTGATCTTCTCCCAACTCCTTTCTATTGAGAGTTGATTAAGAATTGCCCCCTAGTCCATAAATTCTCGTCCACCCACGACAACTAAATCTTACATCCTGTATCATCACAACAAATACGCATTAATTATATCCCACCCAATTGTCCCTCGTTCTCAATGCCCTTATTCTTTCTCATCTAATATACTATCTCTTTTGTTAACTTTTTCCGTTCGTTACATACATTAGCTAAACTCTCCTCTGTCCTGTAGATCTCATGCTTTTAACATTTTCTATAGCATTCTTTGTCTTTCATTCAACAGTTATCGATGCGTTGGAATCCTTTCCTTAACCACACCCACATCCTTACAATTTTAATTCGGTTTTCCCTATATGTCTGAGACAAACTTTTGCAAACGATGTCCCTTCCTTTACTGCAAAAGGTATATAAACAAGTGGAATTTCTATCTTTCTGGTATTTTTATTCCTATCTCCACATACCACACCTTATTTTTGGTTCTGGTAACTTCTTTCCCCATAAAATACCTATTAATAGCAGTTTACTTTGTTTATCCGATATGTCGCCTTCCCATTGGGCTGCCTAACATTATTTTTCCTCACTTTACACCAAATAACTTGCTTCTTCCCAATAACAAACCTCCTTTAATGTTCATCAACCTAGATTCTTAATTCCATGCCCAGCTTGCTTTGTGCATCTTCTTAAGGCCACTTCAAACCTACATACAAAGTCTTGTATTTCTTCATTAACTCCTCTTTCTATTCTGAAGAAAGCATTCATACTATCCATCTTTTCTCTTTTCTATCACTACTATATTTCTTTTCTAGTACACTCATTATCTTATTTACACCATCGCTACAAACTAACTCGTCTCTTGGTAGACCTCCTACAAGCTCCCAAGGTTCTCCACATAGTGCACTTCTCTAATCGGTTAGGCCCCACCGCCGGATGATTTTTGTGCTATATTTTGTTTTAGAAATCCAATCTTCAACCTTTCCTTTCCACTCTAAAAAAACCTTCTTCCCTTTCTTTCCCCATCAAAAACAGGGGGACACTTCTCACTCTTTGTCCTATCATTGGCTTTTTCATCATCTGAGCCCATGTCTCATAAAGAGGTTCTTTTGATGAATAAGAATTGAAGAACCACAAAATATCCTATAAGTCAAATCTCTATATATCACTATAAATCTTATATAAATGAATATAAAATTTACCTTTTAAAAGTTTTCTAGTTGTTTCCTCTTTAAAAATATGAGTGAGAGGACAGTAGTCTGTCCAGTTAGCCAAAGTAATAAAATAAGTTTAAGGTTAGTCGGTCCCTTTTATAACATGTAAGTGACAGTACAAAATTTCCTTTAAAAAAAGAATAACATAAATTCCACAGACAGACAGACGGGAAAAAACAAAAAAATATAATAAACTTCCCTTTATATATGTATAAAATAAAGCCAATTATAATATTAAATATTTATAATCCAAATTATTGTCAATAAATATGTAACCTAAAAATAAAAATAAAAACGCTGCTAATTACTTAGGATTTTAATCTGTTAATAATGATAAAGATGTTGTGGTTGGAGAAATTTGGGGCATGAAAAAAAAGCGGTTAAAGTGATGAATATAATCATGTAACTAATAATAATAATTAATAATAATAAATTAATAATAATAATAATTCCCCTAAATCTGATTCCTACAGTTCCCCTTATCTCCCTTACCCCCTTAATATATAAGGGTACTATACTGGGCTTTGCCCTCCAATCCCTCGCGCACTATTCCCCTATAACGGTTTATTACAACAACTTCCAAATCCAATCAAATCACGCACTCGCCTCCGGGGTTCTTCGATCATATTCACACAGTATTTTTTCATCTATACCCTGCTGCAGATTTACCCATTCTTCAACTTTCTCATCTCGCCCATTACCTCCTCCTTGCTAAATGACTCATCCCAAAATAACTTATTCCCTTCTTGGCACCACTAGAACCCCCACAACTCCACCTATCAGCCGGTCGTTCATTACTGGCCCAAATATATGCAGATTTTCCGGAAGTGTTCTTTTTCCCAACCCCACTTACCCTCACACATTTCATCCAATTAAAACACACCATACCCTAATTCAATCATCAATTCTATTAAAGCCAGGTTCCCCCTTACTTCCATTTCTAACCTTTTCGCGCTTCCTTCCAGAAGAGCTTTCCTATTCCCTTTCGCTAAAGCTCCCCATTCATCCTTCCTCCTTCCATACTACTGTTCATATTTACTCTTTCTCTTCGTCCTAACGTATGCCCACCCTTTTAGGTAAATTCCTTTTTTCCTTCCTAAATATACTTCCTTCCCTTCTTCCAATATACTTCCATCATTAGCCTTAGTAAACATCAACCACGCTTCTTTTTTAACAGCTTTTAACTGCAATATCCGCATCATCTCTTCATTCACCACTCACTGTTAACCATCTTACACTTCCTACTTTAAGCCAATCCACACCACCATGTTCCTCTTTGACTACTAACGAACTGCTTCCCTTCCATGTTGTTCCCCAGATTTATTTCAGTTTTCAACTTGTTCACATTCTGGATTTACTATTTGCGAGCGCCTCTTTTACCATACCCCATACGTTGACGATATATTCGCAGCCATCCCTTCACAAACAAACCCTCTTGACATTCTAGTAACCCACTTCCATTCCCGTATCACCTTCCTCTCCATCCAAGCCCCCCCACTAACTTAACTCTCCCATGGACAATATATATATTTAAATATATATATATTATATAATAATATATATATATATATATTATATATATATATAATATAATATATATTAATATATTATATATATATAGAATATATTATATATATAATATATATTATATATATATGATATTAATATATTTATATATATATATCTATAAGTATAATATATATTTCAAGTAATATACTTAAATTTATATTATATATAATATATAATATTTAATATTATTATTGTTTTTGATGTTACCGTTGCTATTTTATTTATTTTGGTTAAATGCCAGCTCTTTAATCCATGACCATCATCATCATAATATGCTTGATAGAGTTTTTGGGTTTTTTATAAGTTAATTATTAATATTATAGTTTCGTTATGTAGTTTGTTTTTAACACAATTCCTTCTCCCTAGAGTTCATTTTGAAGATGCTTCTAATGTTAAACGTCCATCCACACTTGCGGAGTTATGGGTTTTGCATGAGATTTTTTGCAAACTTTCTTGCATGTGCATGTTTTAATGATCTGCAAAATATCCGAATATTGATCCAGATATTTTGAATTATTATGTCTATTTTATTGTGGATGGGGATGTGATACATATGTAACTATTTGAATAGTTATAAGAGTTATAAATTTAAATGTTTCGGAAGTTTTTACTTTTTTTTTATTATTTCGTTTTTTTTTATTATTTCAGAGCTTGGAGCAGGCTCTTGGCGAACTCAAAATTTGATGTGTTTTTGTGAAGCCGGTGTAGAAGACTTATAATTGATTCTAGGCTTTAAAATGTTCCCAATTTATGCTTGATCTTGTTACGACTGATTCCATTTGGCTTCTCGTAATTCCAAAAAATGATTTTTCAGGTGTTTTTATTAATATTTATTATTTTCTTTTCTAAAATTGATGTTAATTTAATTAAAAAATTTTAGATATATAAATTGTTATTCTTTAATACTTTTAACTTGGGATTTATCGATAGTATTTAAAGATCGATATCGGTACAGGTTTGATATTTAATAAAATTTCAGTCATGGATTTTTTTTTTTTTTTTTAGTATCGATATTGGTTCATTATTAAAAAAAACTACCTTTTAACGTGCTTTATCCCCTTTACAGGGGGTAACACGGGGGGAAAACCACAGGAAATTCGAACTTAAAGGGCTGGCTAATCCCAAACCCATATCCGGCCACCCGAAACGAGTTCGCAGTCAAGGTTTTAATTCTTGGCCCCCCAGGTACATAAAACTCCAACTGCTACGCGGAGGATTTGAACCAGCGTCTTCTCGTATGAGAGTCGGCGACTCATCCACCTGCGCCACGAGGCGTTCTTGGTTATTAATTGTATCCAAATCGGTATTTTGTGTATGAAACTCTTTGCCAGGTTCAAAAATAGGAAAGGTGATTTATTTTCTTTAACCCTTCCTTTACTTTCCCACAAATGTAGGGTAGGGTGAGTAACATGCACGAAAATAGTCGAGACATGTATAAACATTCCTAGGGTATAAGTAATTGGCAGTGGATCCCCTACCCAACTAGCACTGTCAATTTGCTTGGCTTCTACTACAGGCAGAACATATGATGTGGGAGTTCTTTCTTCCCCACACACACGGTTATATGAAAGAAAAGGGTGTTTGTAATAGTAATCAGGGTTTTATGGTCTGTATGTGATATGAAGAATATATGAAAAGTCTATTCCAGTGTGAGAAGAGTGAATATGAGCGGCGGAGAGGGGCAAAACCAATTGGGCATTGGGGGAAAATGTCATGGGATGTCCCCTTATAAAAAGGAACCAAATGCCCATTTTGAGGTTATCTCATAGGCTCGAGAAAGGTACCTCTGTTTCTTTAAAAAGGGTTGTCTTTTTACCGAAAACCAGGCAGAATATTACCGGATTCTGGGAACACGTTTAGGGCGGAATTTCCCCATAATATATATATAGTATAATATATATATATTTATATAATATATATAATATATAATAGATATATATATATATATATATATATATATATATATATAATATATATATATATATAGTATATATTATATTAATAATATATATTGTATATATATATATATATATATTGAAAGTTAAAAGTTATGTTGCTCCTCAAATTTAAAATGAAACTATTTTGTTATAATTTATAAAACCCCGAACACAGATGGTCTGAGTTTCATATAAAAATATCGCTAGTATACAGCAGGTATTAAACGATTGAGGATTTATACTGATTCTATACTATGGCTCAAACAGTAGGCGTGGTGAAAGTTCTGTGTTCGATTCCTCTTTACCTACAAATAGAACAATTCCCATGGAGTACAAGCATTCCAAGAAAATTTTGGAAACATGTGCCACGATTCTTAAATATTGGAATGTATTAATAGTTTATTTTAATTTCCGTTACCATAACTATCATCATTGCAATATCTTTGTATCGGTAGCGATGGAATTTTTAGTAACAATGACTTTGTTGATTTTGTGTTATGACATATTTGTAGTTATTGAATCATCATACCTTAAGAAGATTTTATGGTAATTAAATTGTACCTCAAAATTTTATGGAATTTTGTATATAAAATGAAAACGGACACAATGCAGTAGTACAGTCTTTCTTTTCCTTTTTTTTATAGTATGTTTGTTAAGTTTTGCTTTAGCCATTATCGTATAATTTACCAATATTATCTTGTATGCAATTAGGAATTTCCTTTTATATTTTTTGATGCTCTAAACCTACACTACCATTGACTCGTCTTGCTATACGAATTTTATAATATAGAACAGGGGTGTCAAACATATGGCCGGTTTCCATCCGGCTCACTGTTTGATTTAAATTATAAAAAATAAAATAAAAAAATTCATTACTGCTAAGGAGCCATTCTTTTCCATTTAAGTTTAATTTCAATTTACAAAGAATAAACCATGAATTGTTCCAAAGAATCACAATTTTTCAAGATTCACCTATAGGCATCATGGTTTGGGTTGAGCCGGAGCCCAAGTTTTTTTCTTGGGGTGGAGCCAGAGCCGAAGCCGAATTCAAGTTTCATTCCTCTGCATGGTGCAAAATAATATAATTTTCTCTTTAACCATATACCCCAATAAGTCGAAACAAAGATTGATTGTGAACGCAGAACAGTGAATAAATCATGGATAGGGATTTATATTTCTGGATCGAATCGAGTCAGTTTTTAAAAACAAATAAGAATAGTGATGCTAGCTGTCATAGGGAATGAAATAGTCACTGCGTCAAAGCCCTTTTCCGAATGTGCAGTTATTAAATATAAAAAAGGCTTTCGAAAATATGTCCTGAAAAGCGTAAATCATTTTCCGATATACCCTTGTCAAGGAACGCTATCGCACAACGCACTCTAGATATTACTGAAAGTTTATATTCACAACTTGAAAGATAAAAAACTCTTCTCTTTTCAGGCATTGATGCAAGTATTGACATAACTGGTGTAGCAATGTAAATTCATTCGAAGAGTTGATGAGTGTGTGTGCATCCTGAAAGAATTTGTGGTTTCTATGAAAAAACATAACATGCGATGTTATTTTCATTCTTTAGTTACTTCTTTAGATAAATTATAAATATAGAATGGAGAAAGATGGTGAGTGTTACTACAGATAGCGCTCCTCAAATGATTGAGCGTGATTTAGGTGTATTTTCCAGATTAAAATCAAAATTGCAGTCTGAATAAAGATCATCTCTATGGAGTGCATTGCATTATACATCGCGAAGTGCTTTGTTGCAAAGTCCTTAAAGTGAATCATGTTATGGAGATTGTTTTAAAAAATTTTAATTTTATTCATAGTTGTGCCATAAATCACCGACAATTTGATGACTTCTTGAATGACTGATGTTCCATATGGATTGCCTTATCATAGCAATGTTCGTTGGTTAAGTAGGGGCGCTGTATTGAAAAGATTCTTTTCACTGCTCAATGAAGTGAAAATTTGCATGAAAATGAAAGGAAAAACCAAACCTTAACTAAATAACAATGAATGAATTCAGGATTTGACTTTTATGGTTGACATGACTGGTTATTTGAATAAGCTGAAAAAAAATTGCAAGGAAAAGCAAAGTTAATAACCGAGTTCTTCAGAATCGATCAAAGCATTGAAATGAAACGAATTATTTTGGTGCAGTTTCAAAAATGACAAAGTAAAGAAAACTTTTCATATTTTTTGCCACCAAAAAAAATATCCTTCCAATCCATGTGATAGAGTCATTGCTTTAATTATTTGTTTCGGTTACAATTTGTTTTAAAAAAAGATTTCAATGAAGGTTTACCGATTTTGATGACATAAAACAAAAATTAAATGTTTTTCTAAACCCCTTTTCTAAAACTAATGGACGTCATCCTTAAAGGAACACTTCAAAAAGTGTTATAAGAAATGAATGTGACCTAAGTCTCTTAGGAAGAATAGTAATAAGTTTTTAGAAGTAGAATATCAATAATTTATAATATTTCAGAACCTAAATATCTAAAAGTTTAAGAATTTCGGCCGCCAAAGGATAAATAATCAATGTTTGGTAAGCTCGTATGTTTGTGAAAACAATTTTATTCCAAATAACATTAACAATTAAGTCAAAAAACATTCAAGACTGACAAAACACTCATACTTAAAATGCAAGTTGCAAGCATAAAACCACTAAAGCCTATCTCCCAGGTTTTAATTATTTTTGGTGGAAAGGAACAAGGATAGTTAGGAGACTGTAGTAATAGAGAGAGGCTGAGAGCAAAGGTAAGAAAAATAGATTTTTCTCTGTCACAGTAAAATTTAAGAAATACCCCATTCCGCCCCACCCCTTGGATTGTGAAATCCAAATTAGAGAAATTATACTTAATGGTATTATCACTATAAATAATAAAAAAGTTGTATAAACCAGCAGGGTTGTGGGTCGGAGGATCGGTAGTTTTGAAAAAAGAGAGTGGAAGTCGGAGGTCCGGCAATTTTGAAAAGGGTTGGAGTCGGAGTCGGTAAAGGGTGGAGTAGGAATCGGAGTCGGTAATTTGAAATGAGGGTGGAGTCGGAGTCCGGGGAAAAATTTTTGAAACTAAAATTGTTAAAAGGTTTAGTTTAATAACTAATAAATAAAAACCAATTCCATTTTCTATTTCTATCAATCGAAATTTACGTAAAGAGCTCTAATCTAAAGTCCGAATGAAGTAATTCCTAATGTTGCAAATCCGGAACTCCGAAGCAACAACGAGTTTGACAACCCCCCCCGATATAGATAATGCACCATATTTTTGGGGTATCGGTGGCATACCGTATCGCTGTCCATTGCCCATTTTTCAAAATAAACATTCTAAATAAAAATGAACAAATATATTCAGGAAAGTGAAAGGGTTAAGTTTTTGACTTGTAATACGAGTTTCTGTTTGGGGTCATAAGAACTAAGCTTACCATTATGAAATATAAAACAGATCCAATATAGATTTACGAAAACCTAAAAATTAAATAACTAAGAAGATATAGGAAGTTCCCATCATTAAATTAAGGAAAAAAAATTTGAAATAGCTTGGATTCGTTGAACGAAAACTGAATTCGTTTGTCCCGGTAATGGAATAGGAATATATAGTTACCCCGTTCAATAAAGACTTTGACTAAACATAGTTAATCTACAATAATTAATTACAAGGTAAAATAAAGGCTCAAAGATTAATTATTTATTAGTACTTCATGCTTTATCAAAAACTTTATAAATTCCACAAATTCTCCTTAAATGTTGAATAAAAATAAAACCCACATTTCAAGGTTTTTTTTTTAAAAAAATACCCACAATTAAAACGTTCCGTCCTCGTTTGCCAAGAGCCTATAAGAAAGTTAAGACAAAATAAGTTAAAGTTTATTTTTCCAAAATCCCAAAAAGGGATGAAATTCATCTTTATCACCGAATATAAAATGAATAATTGTGAAAAAGTTGCAATAAATGCACCCTTCAGAAAGAAACCTTATTGCAGTCAATATCTTAGTCTCTCTCTCGAAGAAAATTAAACAGTTTTAATTCTTATTAGTTCAACTGGTTCTAGCTCATGAATAGCGAAATTAGTTCGTATCTACCATAATAACATGAATGGTAGAGACAATTTCGGTTCATAAACAAAATATTTTCCTGAAATTTTTTTGCTAGGCATTATTATTATTATTATTATTATTATTATTTAATTTCTATTTATTAATAGGAATTTATTGAATTACAACGCATTTTTTGTCTGAAGTATATTCTATATTCTCTCTCTCTCTCTCTCTCTTCATCTCTCTTCATCAGTTATCTCTCTCTCTCTCTCTCTCTATCATCTTCTTTATCTCTTGTGTAATATCTATATATGTCTATGTATCAATACAATGATGATCTCTCTCTCTCTCTACTCTCTCTTATATATATATATTAATATATTATACTATATATATATATATATAATATAATTATATATATGAATTATTATATAATATATATAATATAATATATATAGATAAAATATTATAAATATACTTTAAAAATATCGCTTGCGCTATTTCTCCATAATTAAATAAAACATTACCGTATAGAATCACAGTTGCTCTCACTAGCACAAATTATAATTTAATATATCTAAAAGTCTTAAAGTCCCTATAATCGCCCACTCGTACAATTAGAATGGAGCTACTTTTGGAATATTGTAAGAATAGCACGCATCACCCTATCTTATTTCTATAACATCATTCGCTTATCTTGTGTACTTTCCAATAGCACACCCTACTCTCAGTTTATTCTTAGCATTTCGTAGTCAGAATTTTTATTAAATTTATAACGGAATACATTAATCCAAAATCCACAGCGTACAATACTAAAGACTACAGTTACACACGACTACAACTAAGGATAAATCACTATTTATAATTATTTTAGTTATTATAATAAAATATTAATCTAAATTATTAACTATTTTACATATTATATTAATATAGTACCCAAATTCAGGAATTCACCTTAGTTACTTCAGCAGATTTCATAAATCGATTGAATTCTATATCCATATAATCTTAAATTCAATTAACGTTAACAAAACGCATCAAAATCTATAATATTACTATCTCTATAATATATAATATATATAGGTCAATCCGTAATCAAGATAATCTTTACTTCCTAGAATAGGCTAAAGCTATCATATAATACTTAGGATTCATAAAATTTCATACAAAACTTATCTTCTTTATTAAAAGTAAATGACAATTCAATTATTATTCTAAGCAAAGTATTATATGTCAAATCTATTTATTTAGAATATATCAAAATTATTTACATGGATTAGGAATCGATATAAAATACATTTATTGCATATTTATAACTTCAATACAAGAAAAAATCAATAATTCTCAATTACTTATAATCATTAGCTAGCATTTAATAATTATACTCACTTACCCATATTTAATTTATATTTATTCAGATGATTGACAAGAATCATACTATTAAAAAGTAAATAAATAATCCACTACTTATATTTACTATACAAAACAGTATATTTACAACAAAGGGTAAACATAATAATCTCATACTCTAATCGTCATACACTCGAAATTCTCTTACTTAAGCCGATCTAAAAATACACTAAATTATATTTAATAAAAAAATAAATGAAGAAAAATTAATGGTTATGATGCATAAAAATAAATTCTTCAGACTTATAACGTAATATTTATATACCTAAGGTAATGAGAATAACTAAAATTAGGAATAGTATCAATTCTATATAATAATAATATAAACAATATTGAAAAAGTTTAACTATATTAGATAAACTTATTTGATTAGATTTAAAACAAATCCTTGAGCCCTTACTCTAATTCATTATCAATAATTATAAAGTTATTATTGCTCAGCAAACACAAATTAATACATCCACTTTGATATAATTATAAAAATACAATTATTGAAATATATTATAACTAAAATAATACGATCTATATCTAAACAATATATCTAAAAAGAAATAAAAACCTTTAGAAAATCTTCACAAATTGACAATAAATCACTCACCATATTATTACTAACTATACATTCTCTAACATAGTAGTAGTTATTAATAAATAGCACTAGGAATTATTATATAAAATCTATAGTCAAGTAGGGCCACTCAAAGTTTAATTGGTATTAAATCACTTAATATTTATTAACTCATACTTAAATTTAAGCATTAGAATCTTAAAAATCAAATCAAAATTATAGTTAACATCGTAACTCTGAATAGAAATACCAGAAGAGGAAGTTCCAGAAAAAAAAAAAAATTTGCTCAAAAAAAAAAATTATCTATAGGAACATGTATAACATAGATTCAGAACTAACTATATTTGAGTTTAAGCAACCAAAGCTTATAAAACATAACCTTAAACCAAAAATGATTAACCGTCGAATAAACAAAATCAAGCATTGCATGACTCTAAAGGCATCCTCACCTAAATGGCACACACTTTATTACTCAATTCACACGCAATCCCACTTTTCAAAAAATTTCATATCAACTTTCATTGCATTTCACAATTCAAAGCATTTAGTTGGTACACCTAGAAATAAATACTCCATAGCCAAATCTCAAAATCATTTACCGAGTTCGAACAGAAGACCAGGTACTAAAGAATTTCCGTTACACTCGGTTTATCTATCAATAGCAAATTAAATCGGTAAATGCTTCCGTTGATTCACTGGCGCCAAATCATTATAATGATCACGCCACAAACATCTTATCGTCGCAATCCAAGAGATCCGCTACCAAATATAGCACTGTACTAACTTATTAAGAAATCACAGTATTTTGTAACTTAATATATATATTCTTGTAAACGCTAAAGGGGCAGCTCGAACTCTAACCTATAAAACAATTAAAATTCTCAGACTACCCCAAACAAAAAATAAAGAATCCTTATCATTATAAAGTGTTCATATACATTAATTTTACGACAGCCGCTATATTTCTCACATATTTATCGCAGATAAAGATTTTTTATATTTTTTTCCATCACACAGCATTAAATTAAAAAAAAATTCAACAGGGAAATGGAATAAATGCTCGATTTCACACACAACATTTTCTTTCTTACAACATCACAGGAAGACAGGAAGGAACCGCAAATGTATGAGCACATAGCAATTATATATATATAACAATCAATAATTAATATTAAATAATATATTAATAAAAATAATATTAATTAACAGCTAATATTTCCGTAGGTCCGGTATAAGAATTAGTTATAAGAATAGAAAGAACTTGCCGTTTGAATATACGATCTGTAACAACAATTCGTGATTATATATAATCCTACTTCTGAATAAAGTTCTATTTTAGGTACACAATATGAAAAACTTAAATATTTATCATCTTTGGTAATATATATTATTAGTTTGCTTTGAATTATTGCTTTTTAAAAAATTATTAGACATTTTTAATGGATAATTTAATAAATTTATTAACAAATTAACCAAAAACAAATCTAATATAAATAACACTGACATATCATTAATTATACATCAAACTTACTTGCCGAATTACAAAAATACGAAATGAAATTAATTAAATAAAATTATAAGTAAAAAAATTTAATTAGCTTAAATACAATCTGATTTGGTTAACAAACGAGAAAATGGCAAATTACACAAATTGATTTAGGAAAACTAAAATATATGATATTCTTGGGATTAATAATTACATAAGTAATTATTATGTGAATAAATCATAATTGTGAAATATAAATAATTCAAATTAAAATTTATTTAAAATAAAAATATTATCAAGGTTTAAAATAAAAATAAAAACAATAATTAACTTATATATAAAATAAATTCAAAAAAAAATAGATAATATAAACTTATATAATAAGAAAAAAATACAACATTTTGTAAAATATTAGTAAAAAGGATATAAAATAAAATATTTAAAAATTAAATATAATTATTTGCATGAAAATAACTATCTAAGCTAATGCAAATAATGAATAAATCACAACATTTTGAAAAAATTAATTAATAATTTTATTAATAAATACATAAGCATTTAAGAATGTTAATAACAAATAATAATACTAGTAAAAAAAATATAATATAAAATAAAATGAAGCATAAATAATATCAAAACTACAAACCCCTCCAAAAATAGTTAACACCAAGATTATTATAGAACCCGAGAGAAAATTCCACTATCCCCAAAGATACATGAACCTATTAAAAAAAAAAAGAGATGGAATTTACATAGAATTAAATAGATTAAAAAAGTTCGGTGTTAAATAAATTAAATTTATTTTTAAACACGATAATTGTGACAACTTAAAGACCTACATTAGGACAAATGTTAAAATCAATACTCTCTATGCCTCCAATTCTAGCATGCAACATGTAATCCATGGTAACGAAAGGACTACACGCAGACATATACTATAAGAGTGAATATGGAAAGCTGCAACAAAGTGTAACATCACGATCCAAAGATTCAACTAACCTAGCCCCACGATGAGCAAATGTCAATATAAACGAAAACACCGTATTCGTAGATAGGCTTGATGTTGCTGCTCAGATTAGCGGCTTCAACATAGATACGTGCATCGGATACGTGTTAAAGTTAAATACTATGCAAACCATTAAACTTGTGCTATAAAACATAATAAAACAAATTAAGCAGAAAAATGCTTTAATACCAAACAGGATAACATGTAAGAACAAAACCTAAATAAATATATATAATAGAATTCTAAATATATAGATAAAAATATAATATAAATTATTCAATAAAAATAATGAAGATATAGATTAAACACCCTACAGCTTCTACTCACTCTCTATAATGAATCCCCTCTCATATTCATCTTACCTATTCATATATTTTCTCACTATAATTCTCATCTATTCTCTTTCATTACTCTATATCCCCCTAAATACATTCTACTATAGGTATACTATATATAGTATATACTATATATTACGTATATATATAAAAAAGTACTATTTAAAATAATACAAATTATTCAAACAAAAAAACTCACTTCGAGATACATTATCTTAAGTCTCGAATAATCATAATACTCTATCCACTTCCATACCCAATAACGTACATTAATACCATACAACGGAATAAATAACAACAAAATTAACATCACGTACTAGGATTAATAATAATCATTATGTATATAGAATATAACAACAAATGAAAAAATATAAAATATTTATTATAAAAATTAAATATAATACATTAATATATATATATTATTATAAAAATAATCATATTTATATTAGTACACGTAAGAATATATCCGTTATATAATATATATATAATCACCTGATACACACACCTCCTTAATATTATAATAAAATTATAATATTAATAATATTATATATCAATATGATAAATATAATATATTAATAGATATATTATATATATATACTTGTATAATATACTTCCTAATATTATGCATACACCAATGTTGATGAATGACGATATTTAACACAAAACAAACATAAAATATAAAAATGAATTTAATTAGATTAAACTTATATATAAAATCACAGATCCTACATCATAAATTGGATAACTATAATGACGTTTTAAAGAATCTACAATATAAAAAAGACGTCATCTTAATTACACCTACAAGAATAATAAAAATAAATACATTCACAATAACTATCATTAATATACCGCAAAATAACATTGAACTGAGAACCGTAAGACTCTCGGATAACGAAAATGAAGTGATATTCAAAAGTAGATCCAAAAAAATATAATATATTAAAATAGAGAAGAATCATAAATAAATAAGGTACAAAATTGACTTTGGCGTCATGGACCAATAAAAACTGAAAAAAAAAACTAACAAAAAAAATAAAGAATTAAAAGATAAAACATGCATAAGAATGCTAATAAAGTATATCTAACATGAAAATGAATGCTAACAGTTATGAAGAGTAAATTATATTGTTATACTTTATGAAATAATGAATAATTTAATACATAGTATACATAATTATACTTCAAAAAATATCATCTATAGTTATTAAATAAGGTAATACATGGCTCAAGAATTGCAATTTTAAAAAATGTAGACATCGAAATACAATAGAGGAACAGAAGCAGATAAATTACTAGTAAAAAGATAATATAATAAAAAACTAAAGAAAATAAAATTAAATGTTTTGTAAAAAGAAAAATAAATATTATAAAAAAGATCTAAAAATATAATTTATAGAAAAATCAATATGAAATAAAAACGTGATAGGTCAATAAATAATAATCATAATACTTCATCAGTTAACCTTTAATTCCAAATAATACTTTACTAATAAATTATAGTCATGAATAATAACTTAAGAAGAATTTTTATTTATTTATTTATAAACCATAAATAATTAGTATATACATCTAAAACAATTGCACTATATCTTAAATAGACAATACAACAAAATAACCGACGGATCCGTTAACAAGATTGAGATGTAAATGTTACCATTTAAACCGGAAAATTTCAAAATTCAGTAAATGGTTATATAAAAATACACATGTTGTCGTACTTCAGTATTATTACATACTAATCAGGTTTTCCAAATGTTCTATAGTAGTATAAGTTTCAACAGAATATTTGATTAATCATTCTTAGTCATTATTCACCTCCCATAATAAATAATGTAAATGGAAATAAACAATCAAGAATAGTTTGGCTAAAAATATATAGATTGTATCTTACTTTATATAATTAGTATTAAGTTATTTTCCTATAATAATAATGTTTACAAAAAATAAACTAAAATAATAAATGAAGAAGTAATACAGATAATATATACGTATAAAAAATTATTGATATAAATAACGACATAGTAATAAAGATTTTAATATTAATTGAAAATCAATTAAAACATACAACAATAAAATAATCATATATAAATGATGAACAATAATATATAATACAAAAAGAAAAAAGAAATTAAATTGATATATTAATTATATAATATCTAGGCTAGTAAATTTAAACATAAAAGTATTAATAAGTAATCATATAAGTCTCTTAAATAAGTAATCAATAAAATTAAAGTATGATAAATAAAATAAATAAATTGTATATTCAACAATAGCAATAATACAAATAAATACACTTCAAGTATATATGAAAAACAAACTATAAAATAAAGTATTGATATATATATTGATAATAAATATTTACCACAAAATGAAATTACTAAATGTTTGTGAATAAAATATAAGAACATAATAACTTCTGATACAATGGAGAATAGTAGAAAATTCAAATAAGAAGTTAATTTTCCTGTATATTATTTCAGAATGCCAATTAATAAAAAAAATGAAATGCTTAAAATTTTTTAAACTTTCAATTCTTGTAATTCATAATAAGGGAATTAATAAATATAGCTGGAACGATTTAAACAAAAACATAATTTAAACTAAAGTGAATAGCACAATAATGGTAGCTGAAATTGTATATAAAAGATCTAGTAGTAAATATATTGTTATATAGTTTATTTAAATATTTTGTAATCATCTGTGCTCAGAAATTAACTCCTTACAATTGATATTTATCCAATATAATTCAATGACATATTCTAATATATTTATGATAAATTAAAAGATATATACACATTTTAATAGACCTTGACTCTTTTATATATACAATCTGCCATTGATCTAAGTCCGATAATATTAATTAATGAAGTGATTAGGTAAAGGTTTCAAATACTTAGTATGTGTCGTATATTTATTGCTATAACTCTAAGATGATAAGGAACGCATGCATAGATACTCGATGATAGAATTTACCAAAGAAAATGATCCCACATGTATTTGATTAATTAAAATAGGTGTTGTAAAGGCATTTATTTTCTAGCAGCGTCTTTTTATTCATGTGAATAATGAAAACAAAAAATGCTTCTTCGTAAATCCAAGTGAAGTGATCTCACACGACTCTGAACTCGGTACTTAATGTTGGCAGTTGAACACATTTGAGATGTTATATTCTGATACTCCAATAAGAAATTATATTGTGTTCAGGTAAAGTACATGGGTTTGATATATGCGTCCTATATGTGTAGTTATAAAAATTTTACTTAGGAATATTTTAAAAGTGAGGGATCAGACATAATCTGGCATTATTCTTGATATCTAAAATTATTGTTACCTAGTAACTTATAACCTTATTAGGTGATGATTAATTTAAGATTGGTTTTGGACATCTTGATATCAATGTATTAGCAGTGTATTAATAAAGATCCCCTCCAACTTCATTATGTTATTAAAGTTCAGAATCGTATTCTAAAAAATCGTATAAACAGAACGTTATATTAATAAAGGAATATTATAACTGTAGATACCCACAGATAGGTAAGTATCTGTATTGACAACCATCTCTAGGATAGTGTAAAATCGATAGATATATATTGTATGAGTATGGTTTCAAGGTAACTATTAGTCAAATTCTGTCGTATTAGTAAATAAATGAGCTACCCATTTTTAGACTCCTCGATTAATGTGGACACATACCCTAATTAGTCGAGTTCACTTAGCACGTATCCAACTATCTCACCCTCTTACAATGCCGCTTTAATAAACATTTCTGGTATATTGTGCCTCCAATCAATTATAGATAACAAGAGATAAACTATTTTAATTATGCCCTTCAAATCTATCTAAAATAAGCATATCTCCCATTCCCTGATATGTTGGTTCAAATAATATGTCTGTTGTTCTACTAATATAGTTAATAAGATGAACCGTCAATCTATATCAATTATTATTTAAACTTGATAATGCACACTGTGATCCAAAATTATACTATGATCCCCAGTCCTACAATTAAGGAACATTATCATGATCATAGTATTATAATATTAGGCCTAGTAATAAAACAGTGGTTCCAAAAGGAATTAAGTAACATAGAGTTCTGTGTTAATAATTGTCATACAATAGAACTTAAATCTTATACAAATTATCTTAGTAATATTAGAAATACTTTTAAATCAACTCTGTTTTAAAACCATTATTTATATTTTTCTACCCTAACTATAAAATACCAATTTGTGTTCATTCTACTAGTTATAAGTATCATAGGACTCCAATCATATAGTAATAATCTTTGGATGAATCTATCATAATTAGAACTGTTCGAAAGTTGGAAGCCTCGTTTATTTTTCATATTTTTGGATATGGATAATCAATTGATGGCAATAAACAATCCTATAAAGCTAATGTGATCTCTCCAATTTACTAGGACGAACCGTTGTGAGATATTTATTGCATCTCTCCACAAATGTCAATCATTGTCTTTTAATATTGCTTAGTATCTATTAACTATTACGATGATACCAACATTTCAATTAAAAATAATATATATATAGAATATCTATATATATCATATAACACTATAAATATATAAAATAGTAATACGACACAAATATAATATATATAATAAATAAAATATATATAATATATTTCTCTACTTAATTTAAATTCAGACATAGTTTATATAACCTTTATATAATATATAATATATAAATAAATAAATATAAATATAAATAATAATAATATAATATAATATATATAATCTAAGATATAAATATAAATAATTCTATGTTAACCAGTTTTCACCTGTGTATTAAATTGCTATGGCAAGGAGACGGCATCAATAGTTTGACAATCCATTTTCTCTCCTCCACACATTGCTGAGGGGTTGCAGTACCGGTATCAATGGTTGGCTAAGACAAGTAGAAACTAATTTCGATATTAAACCGGATTTGAGACATTACCTTTAATATTACCATCCACAAAAATATTGCTTACAAAATCTGCTTATGGCGGACGATAGGCATATGAGGCGATGAATAGAAAAACCGTAGAAGGCAGGGGCCTAACTGGTCTCCCACATTGAATTAGGTCAAATTAAATAACTGTTCCTGGATCACTTCTCCGGGGCGCGCTAGCTCTTGAAATAACTGAACGTAGGGCTCGATAACAGGACCGGGAAAAAAATTCCCTGTTAAGCGAAAAGGTGGAATATCACACAACATGAACCAAAGCCTGTTTTCAAAGGGGTGGCTCATTATGGGGGCGCTTACGAAAGATTTAGTAAGTGAAGAGTTGAAATTGGAGGGAGCAAAAGAAACCGAACTCACATTTCGGCATGATCTTATTAATATCCACGTAGAATGACCTAATAATACCTTTACCCTCCGGACGCCGATGAATGGAGTTTATAAATCACAAGGAAAATGGCAGAACGATACCAGACCTGCCATCCCGAGAAAGGAATATGCGTATAGATAGTTTGGACAAAGTGGGTTTTTTGTGCTACCACTACGCTAGCAAGACAGAACAAAAAAACAAAAGCAGTAGATGAGCATTCTTTATCGAAGTCTTGCTGCACAATTGAGTTTAAAGAAGATGAGCTATGTACAGCGGATACTCTCTTCAAAGCTCTTGGTATTTTACCATACCCACAAACCAGCTACGTACCGACTCTTTTTAAATTATAAAACAAAATATAAAATGAAGCCAGATAATACAGTAATAGTTAAATTCCTACATCTTACTAATTATAATAATAACTAGATAGTGACCCTACAGTTATCAGAGTGCGAAGCGAGAAGAAATCATGTAGAAATAGATAATAAATAAAACCTTCGAACAGATAAGACAAGTATAATCGTTTCGTCTTTATTTGTCATATTCAGTCCGTAGACGAGAGTAGGTGATCAATACACAATCACCCACGCCGAACTATAACAACAGATCAGGAGTATAACAAGATATCGTAAACTCAAAGCAAGAAAAATAACATTATGAAGGTATATTATACAATACAAATTGATATGCTAAGTAGGTAATAGCATATTTCACTAACCATAAAAATAATAATCACCATAAGCCGAATCTTAGATATAATACTACCATGAATCGACAGGATTAACACTAATAATAATGAGTAATAATAATATATCAATCAAGTTTCGGCCCTAAAAACTACAATATACAGAACATAGTAGACGCAGCCGGATGAGTAAAATACACACATAGAAGTAAAATGAACTACATATAATCATTGACAATCAAGACTATAAGATCTATGAGTATGATCTCTATAATTGTCCGCTCGTAGCAGTATGTCAAACACATGCATAAACGACATCATATAACTGCTCAAAATAGATCAAACGAGAAATCCATGAATTAATCCTAGCACATACGTCCTAATATAATACATCGTATAGTGGAGTTACTTACACCTCAAATTTATTTGTCAGAGCTAAGAATTTGCATTGCGCGAACTAAGATTAATAAATCTAAAAGCCGAGTATATACTATAACCCATATAAATATAATAGAAATCTAGAGTAATTTATCTTCCCATTAGCCAGATAGTGAACAGATCGAATCCATAAAAAAAAAAAAAAAAAAAAAACAAAAAAATAATTCAAATATAATGGAAACTAAAAAAAAAAAATTTTTTCTAAACCAGAGCATGTCGCAATCGAAATAATCCGCCGTGCCGATACCTTAATATTGAAATTCGCAAGAAAGAAAAACTTTCCCCCAAAATTTCTAATTTATATATTATGTTTTTTTTCTAATCTTTATTTTCTTTTTATATATATATATCTCACCATTTCTAAATTTACTCTTGAAATTAATTACTGAGAATTTCCCCATTACTATCGTTTTTTCTAATCATCCATAAGAGATCTATCCTTCTTGGAAACTCCAGAAATAAGTGAAGTATGTCAGAGAAATATTTTTAACACAATTCAAGAGCATCTATAATCCTTGTTCATTTTACCAATATAATTAAGTTTATCAAAAAATCGTTCCGCCTCTCTGATCCAAAATTGACGCAATACGAAATCAAACAAATAGTGATAACCTATCCATGTCTCTTACCCTTTCTTTCCAAACATACATATAATTGACACCATGATTCAAATAGCCCATAATTACGTAATTAATAGTCTCTATAATATACAATCACTAATTCGAAAGATGATGATAAATAGAAAATTTTGGTCACATCTTAATGAAATTATCAAACGATTCGTAATAAGTTATATTACATTATATTATATAACTCTGTCTTTAACGTAAACAAATGACTTTATGTCTTCTAGATGTTCATATAGAAGATGTACATTACATTGCCAAAATAATACAAGTAAGAATAGATATCTAAAGTTTGAAAATAATACCTTTTATAATAAAAAGGTTTAGTTGTCTATATAATATATTATTATTTATAAATTGATGTATTTATTAGTATATTAATATTATATTAATTATATTATAATATATAATTATTATATAATAATTTACATATAATTAATTAATTATATTATTTAAATAATTAAGTATTCAACTGAATAAAGAATTTTATATATATAACTAACGAAAATATATAACTATTATATGATTTCTACGTCATTCAAAATTAAATTATTTAATTAAACAAAAATGTGTAGAAGTATTGAAAAAATTTAAATTAATAAATAGCTGTATTGTATTTAAGTACTAAGATAAATATATGCAAGAGAGAACGAAATAATAAGTATAAATTTTGAAAAGTCTAGAAAAGAATTATACTAAATTTGAGTTGTACTAAAAAGCAATTGTAAAAAAACAGTTTTAAAAGTAATTTTTCAACAGGTTGAAAAGTCATGAATGAAGATACAGAAAGAGGCTTCACACAAATTACATTTAAAATTGGAAAACAAAATTATGATTAATAATAGATAAATCATCTCTAAAATTATGTTATACAGCTCGCTTAACTGTTTAGAATAAAAAAATAATTAAAAAAAAAAAAAATCCTTATAAAATGTTCAAAAGTTAAAAATAATTAGACAAAAAATTTGAATTAAGTTATAAGAATATGATCATCATTGTTATTTTATATTATCTAATTATAAAAAATAATCTTCATCATATAACAAAATAATAAATAAAAATAGTTATTTTATTTCTCATTTTTATTTAATTTTTAATTATTTTAAATATAATTATCTATATTAAAGCATAAAGTAAATATTTATTCTCATCATTATATTTGTTAATTTTAAAAAATAAAAATAAAACTATGATATATTTTACATATTAGAAAAAAAAATAAAGACAAAAGACAGAATTGAATTGCAATGAAATACTATTAAAATATTAATGTTGCTTCTGTATATTTTTTATAATATTCACATAGAATAGATACAATATATATAATATATATCATAAATAATATATCAAAGTAAATATAAATATAAAAATTATATATATAAATAAATATATAATTATATATATATAATATATATATAAGTAATATACCTAATAATTTTTTGCCTTGTTTCCATGTCGTCAACCTAATAGTCTGTAACGGCCTTTAACTATAAAGATGATTTTTTTTACTCACAACCAAAGAATATGAAAGCAAATATAATTATATATATATATTATAATTATAATATATAATATAGTAATATAATATAGTAATATATCAGAGAGCTATCTCACCTATCTGCGTTAAGACACGAGATTAACATAAGAAAACAACAATCCTTTACAAATAGCAAAAGATGCTCGTATAATGAAATTCTATTTATTTTTTCAATTTGCTCACTTAATAAAAAGGCTGAAGCCTATTTTTCTAGGATGTAGGGGTTAAGACAAAAAGTGGTAACAAAGGCGTATTTAACATCATATAAAAAATACGACTATGGCCTAATAATCGAATAAGGAGACATGGCGTACGTGAGAATTTTCGCTAAAAGTGTGTAAATTGGTTGTCTTTTGCATCATGCAAGTACTTTTTGAACGTTGCCATTCCTCTTTAAGTATATATAGAGTTAGAATTACTGTATTTAATTTTGAAACTTTATGTTAACTTATATATAATATATATATATAAATATATAATAAATATATAATATATAAGTATATTAATATAATATTAATTAATATATATATTATTATATAATAATATAATATATATAGTGTACAGAGCTATCGCCTTTCATTTAACCTAAAGACATAACCCTTTAGTGCAACAATAGAATCGAGAGGAAAAAATAAACAATTTTCGGTACAATTAATTCAAAACACCATAAACTTTAAAACAATAATCTTTATTTTTTAATACTAAATTTTGGTAATTAAGAAGATACTTAAATTATATTCAATAAACAGTGACAAATGAACAATTACAATTCCATACAAGCATTACTGTAGCTTTACCTTAAGTCCTTCGATAAACATAAAACTTACTCCTCCAAATTCGTTATAATCACAGTAACTCCAAACACATCCTGAACATTACCCTAACTAAACAGACATATATTAACACCTCTACGTAGTTTAATTTGTTCAAAATTCACCATTAAGATTAATATAAAAATAAACTACAGGTAATCACGCGTGCACATGGCAACAAACCCAACCGCCCTCTCGTTCATCGTCGGATCTCTCCTCGATCCGATTTTTGGTCAATCCACCCTGCTGCTCCAGTTGCACTCTAACCTTCATTAGGGACCACCCCTAACTGCATAGAATTCTGGGCTGCCTGGGGACCTCCCCTCCACCTGAAAGACAGTCGACCTCGCCAAAATCCGATATCAGGAGATTAAAGTGATAAAGTAATAATAAATGAAAAAAATCAACTTATTCACCCAAAAGACCACAAAGACCGAATCTGCCGATCACCAAGCCCGATTCGTATCCTATTCCAAGAAAAAATGCCCAAATACAAACCATAAAGTTCAATTGTTAAAAGAATTTGTCACTTAAATAAAAAAAACACCAACTTTTGTAACTTTACCACCTTGCTAGCTGATCTACTCTTCGTCCTAAACTTTTCAAACGAAATAATCGCTCATTAACGTACAATTCCCCTATAACTCATCACGGACTGACTTCAAAAACGTATAAACCAGAATATCCCTGTTTCTTTTTAAGTCAATTCCAAGCCATTTTCTTCATTGTTAGTTGGCTTTTTGCCTTATGCATATAAGTATAAATCCTAGTTATATACTCCCCTACCGAAGTTTGCATGCAAACTAACGCAACGCAACTAGTACCACAAAACAATAAAAAAAAATATATCAATACACAATAATAAAACAATCCCTACCATCTATCAACCTCTCCTCAAGGTCCGATCCCAACTACATTACGGAGCACCAATTGTAAAAAATGGATCCTATTCTAGTAGAAACCTTAACAAATCTGTTTATTGCAACATGAATGGAGTGAGGAGTATAAATAAACAGATTACGATAAATCAAGATAAATGCAAAACCTACTTTTAAACTTTTAAACAATAATTCCATTGTCTTAAAAAACATAAAATCAAAATCAATTTAACTAACGCTGACAATAAACAATAACAATTCCCATCAAGCAATTACTGTAGCTTTAACCTTAACTCCTTCGATAAACAGTAACTCTCAAAATTCGCAGTAAATTCACAGTAACTTCAAAACACTTCCTGTAACTTTAACCCACTAACAAGACACCTCTACGAGTTTTAGTTTTCAAAAGTTCCCATTATATATTAAGATATAGAACTTAACAGGTAAATCACGGTTGAGACATGGCAAAAAAAACCCAAACCATCGCCCTCGTTCAGTCATCGGCGATCTCTCCTCGATCCGATTTTTGGTCAATCCACCCCGCTCTCTTCCGTTGCACTCTGAACACCTCAGGTAAGTGACCCCATAACTGCAGAATCGCGCCCCTGGGACTCCCTCCACCTGACGCAAGTCGATCCCGCCATCCCAAAAAGAACAAAGCCTGAAATCTGCGATACACACAGCCACGGAGATGCGTTCCTTCAAATGCACAAATAGAACAAAAGTTCAATTGTTAAAATTTTGTACTTAATAAAAAAACACCAACTTTTTAACTTTACCACCTTCTGCGGATTCTACTCTGTCGTTCCTAACTTTCAACGACAAATTCAATCCTCATGTCTAACAAAATTTGTGTCAATCTCTCCATAACTCATCGAACTGGACGTCTCAACGTAATAGCAAAATACTCCTTTTTCTTTAAGTTTCAATCCAAGTTCAATTTCTGAATAAATATTCATGGTTAGTTGGTTTTGCTCTATCAAAAAATTCCTATTATAACCTCCACCCATCTTGCATCGCACAAAGCGAAACGCAATCCTAAACCAAGAAAACAAATAAAAAAAATATATCTTAAAGAAAAACAAAACTATTATAATAAGATCAATATATTTAATAATATAATATATATAATATATATCTTAGATATATATTTATATATAATATTATAATATATAATATATAAATATATAATAGTATTTATATATTAATAGTAACAAATTGCTGCTTGAGAGGAAAGAGAACGAGAGAGAGCAGAGAGAGAGCAGAGAGAGAAGAGAAGTAGCGATAGACAAGTTTCTGGGCATCGGGGATATTACTAGATTGATATTAAGCGATATAACTAAAGGTAATATAGTTATTAGATATCAGAGTAAATTACTTTATCTGGATATCTAAGAAGATACTATCTGATAATGGAATATATGTAGTAGACGGATAAGTACGTATAATTTAATATTAAAGATAAAAATACACGTATAATATCGGATAGATGAGTAAATAATAAATATAAGTAATGAGATTATAGGGAGGGATGGGTAGTAATGATCTTAGTAATTGTAAAGAAAGATAAATGAGTATATACTAATGTAACTAGATAAGTTAAGAGTTTAGGAGATTTATCCGTTGTTCGGCTCGTCGAAGCCAATTATCGATAAGAGTGTCTAGGGCCTATTTAATATAAAAGGAATTGATCATTTATTTATCAGAGAAATTTGCATTTCCCGAGGAAGATAAAGTCAAACTTCGATACGAGTCTGATTGTTGTGATTAGATCCACACTTAAGATTTTTATCATTCACTACCTTCCAAATTGATTTATACAATGTATTTTTGCTAAGGATAGATCTTCTATCTCTGATCTATTACTAAGAAGGGCTGTCTTGATTATAACCGCATCAATTCCCTGCTGGTTCTAAAAATTGTGTATCGAACTTTAAACCCTGTCATTTGGAATAAACTTTCTTGTATATTTATTTGGAGACAGTTTCTTTTTTTTTTTTTTGTACGTCCAAACTTCTTAAGTATGTACCAGATGTCATTGCTGCAATTAAATTATATCCTGCGCTGCATAATTGAAATAATCTTTCAATAGCAAAAACCTGTGGAAAGTCTCTAGATCTGTATCGTTGAATTAATAATCTATTTTTTCTTTCAATAACTTTTCCATCCTAATACGGAGTAAATAAGATTTTGGAACATCGTAAATTAAACTATTTTATTTTTTTCACTGCGTGAAGGAAAAAGATAAGCATTTGCATAAACGCCTCAAAAAATCAATCTCCTGTACATTCATTTGAAACATCTTTATATCGACAGTAATACATTGCCGTTAAAAATAATTCCATTCAAAAATCTTTCACCCTGTCTTTAATTAATATTGTTTGTATTATTTTCTGTTCTTGGATTGATCAAATTACTTCTCTCTCTGAGAAGCTTTGAAATAAGGTGTTCAGAGTCGAGTTAGAACTTGTTCTTGACCACCAAATTGTACTTTATATATATATATATAATATATATATTTATATTATATAATATATAAGTGATCTTAGTAAGCGATATAACTGAGAAGTGAACATTGCCCGTATGTTCAGACTGATATATGATAATGTAATAAGATAATAATATATAAATATTAAATATAATATGTTATATAATAATATTATAACATATATATATATAATTAGTGTATATATATATATATATATAATATGATATATAATATATATATAATAATATATAATATTAATTATATTATTATATATATATAATATATATATATAATACATAGAATTAAATATGATATATTATAATATATATATATATATATATATTTAAGATATAGTAGTATATTATCTAGAATAAGATATAGAAACCAATATCAAAATTTAGTAATGCTATATAATATATATATATATATTTGGAAATAGTATATAATAGTATTTAAATGAAATATAAGTTATAAATACATATATTATATATATATAAATATATGAAATATATAATGTTATTGAATAGCTATCGTCGTTAAGAGCTATATAGGAGATGTGTTATATTAGATATATAGATATTAGAGTAGGTGACCTAGATAATTATATAGATACATGGGTGTAGAGTAATCATACGTGCTTATAATAAATGTATTACCAAACTGTCCAAATTATATTATTATACTATATTATATATATATAAAATAATATATAAATATATATATATAGATAAATAGTTAATACTTAGTAGCTGCTTATTATAAGATCATTACTAACGATCAGAAAATATGTATATAGTAATGGTGTATACAGTTATAAAACTTAAGTTAAAGGGCCGTACTATATAAGTACAGAGATGCGCGTACTATAAACTTGTACATATAGGCGATTATTATTAGAGTCGAATGAGGAGAAGATAAGAGATATAAATTATACGGTATTACTCTATAATCTATTATTTATATAATATATATTAATTTAATTATATATTAAAGATAAAATAATAATATATATTATGTATTAATGATATTTATAAGTATATATTTAATAAAATAATGATATATATATATACCATATTAATTAATATATATATATATATATATAATATAATATATAATATATATAAAAAATAATATTATATATATATATATATATAATATTATATATAATATACTAAATAATATATATATAATAAATATAATTAATTAATTGTAATATTCAATTATAGGAAAATTACCAACCCAAGAATTGTTTTTACTTTGTTTTTTATCCCTAGATACGTATTTTGAAAGGGTAGAGTGGTAGGCCAGTTTTAATCTGGGGTCTTATATTTGGTATTTAAGTTTAAACAAAGGGGCCTATATTTGGGATGGTCGCCACATTCACCATATCCTAATAATATATAAACACCTTTACCATTCAATTTAAAATCTCTATTTTCCTACATCTATTTTTGTCCCCCTAAGAGATTACACTTTTAGATATATATATAACATATATATATTATATAATATAATATATAATATAATTATATTAATATATTATATATATATATAATATTATATATATATATATTATAAATAATAAATATTTATATATAGAATATATTATATATAATTAAAAGAAATATATATATACTATATATATAGTATATATATATAGTAATTTATATATAATATAAATATATATTATATAATATATATACAATAATTTTATATAATATATAATATATATAATAATATGATAAGTATATATATATATATATATATATATAATATATTATATTACGAATATTAATGATGAGGAGCCTGTTTCTGGATTAACTATCAAACTAAAAAGTATTATTATTACCATTTTGTTACCAGGAAATAAATTTCGTTTTAAAGTTTTATCATACCTGATCTTAAAAATTTTTGTTGTTTGGAATTACTTTATTACTGTATTGTGTACAATCGTCATGTTTTATTATATTGTACTTGAGAATAAGTTTAGCAGATTTAACTCATTCTATGTACACCAGAATTGCTCTTTATACTTTTACCATATTGTGGTTTCATTTCTTTTTTCTGATTATTGAACATGGCAGGGTTATGGTACTGATATCACGAACGTAAGGGTGATTAGAGAGAGTTTTAATGTGAACCTTCGAGTGTGGTTTTAAATTTGTAAGAGATTTGTGAATATTCCTTTTTTATTATTCTTTCTCTTCCGCATTCACTCCGCCTGTTCTTCTTCTTATGATTTTTCTTTGATCAAACGTATGGAGTGCGTCGAACTCCACAAAATTATTAGGTAACTATTACCAACTTGCGAATTGAATTCATTGCTTAGTTAAGTGAGACCAAATCGACTTCATTGACAAGGAAAAAGATTATACTTCCGCGTTTTTATCGAACAATCAAATTTATTCTCTATTATGTTATTGTTATTATTACTATTTTATTATTATTATTATTTTATCACATACACATATGTGTGAAGTTTGTAATGTTGACTGTTGGTTGCCATCTTCTGGTGGAATGTTTACGAAGAGTAGATAGTTTATTTTTTTTTACGCTTCCTGTCCCTTTATTTGGCTTGTTATTTTTTATTCCCTTCAAGTCCTTATTGTCTGCGGGCAGTTTTTTTTCTTTCTTTCTTCATTTGTATTGGCCTGGCCTCTCCTGGCACGTCATATTTTGATGACCCTATTCAATCGATACAGCGAAATTCAAATGGTTGTTTACAAGCGAGCGCGGCCATCTTTGATTAAAAATGCGCGCAGCCGGCGCGTAGCCGCCATCTTAACACTGCAGGCCGCCAGTCTTTGAAAAGTGGACAGTGACTTAAAGCTTGTTTGAATGGTTTAAGGCTGATTAAGTATATCATACTTTTGGTAAATTAAAATACTTTGATAGATTACCACATAATTAAATAGTTAAAATTATAATCATGGTGAGAGAATTTTAATTCATGTTGAAATAAATATATGCTGAGTCCTTTGGGACTTAACCGAGATTATTTAAGACTTGATTCTGATTTAGGAAGCTTTGAATAAATTTTCAATTAGTTCGTGACAGTATTAATAATTTGCTGACTTTGGGATATTACATAGAGTACAATAAGCTTTTGCACAGTCATGTTGAAATAGTACTTAGAAATTACAGTGCTTAGTTTATACTGCATTGATTTGACTTCAGTTTTAAGCAAACAATAGGACTTAGTTTTGTTAAACATAGACTTAGTTAGACTTAGAATTGAATTTAATCGGACCTTTGATTGAACTAAATTGATAACTCGTACTCTTGAAGTTGGGACTGTCGACTGTGTGTGTGCTGAATATGGTGTGCTTTGAAGCTTAGCATTTGACTTTAGCCTTGATATCTCGACTTTGAATATATATATAGATATAGATATGAACTTAGTCTTCAACATAGTCCATTTAATTTAGTTTTCAAGCGTTGACTGTTTTTGGAGTTGACTTTTAGTTTCTAACTTTAGCCTTTGTTTTCGACTTTAACTTTTCAGATTAGCTTTCGACTTTAAATTTTTGAACTTGGCTTTCGATTTTAACGATTTGCCTTTGGTTTTGACTTTAGTTTTGCACGATTGTTTTTGAATTTACTTAAGGGCTGGTCTTTCGATTTGCGATTATTTGCAGTTGAGTATGTGGCTGATAATTTCAAATTTGGTTTGATATAATTTAAATTTGGTATTCGACTTTTAGGTTGTTCCAACTCTGATATTACAGTTGGATTGCAGCTTGATTGAGTGAACGTTCGTATTATTTTCTGACTGTAACAAGATTTACTTTTCTTCTGATTAATGCGTTTTACATTGACGGCAATTTCTGATTGTGTATTGTTTATGGAAGATATTTTGATTACTTCATAACATATTAGAAGGTGGAAGGTTGAATACTTCTGAAGTTTGATAACACTTAAGTTTGATAATTTAAACTTTATAACGGGGTTTAATGGTATCTAGACTGACCTTTGGAGAATATTGAGAGAAATCCTAGATACTTTAGGGCTCAATTGACAATTGGGGATTTTTCGTAGTTGATTAAATTACAGGTTGGTGCTGCGAAAAATTTTTGGTTGGGCCTTTTAAAACATTTTTTGCAAAGTATTGAAGGTTACAGAGTAAAAACGATAGTCAAAATGTTTGAATAAGCTTTATTAACTCATGTTTAAAAATAAGAAAAGCGCTAAAGAGATCGAATTGATACCGATATTTGACTACTTTCAGCTATTTTTTTAAAAATAGTTTTTATGCCGTTATCAAAATAGATAAAGAACTCCGCATATCAACATATTAATTTGCGTTGCACATAAAAGGTATTCTTTTTTTTTTGTGTACGAATTGTAAAGGATAATAGGAAAGATTTCATTCTCTTCAGTTATTGATGAACCCTATATTACCCCCAACCTCATTAATAAAAAATTTGTGTTATTTCCCCAAATAAAAAAAAAAATTCCTCAATTTAACCTTATGTTTCAAAGATCATTAAGCATATCAAATAAGAAGAATCACGTCACCCATTTTGAAGAATTTTTTTTTTTTTTTTTTGATTTGTGTGATAAACGGTTTAGATGCTCGTAAAAGAAAAAACAAAAAGTGCAGTTTCAATTCAAATTAAGTGCATCCACAAATTTCAGAAGATATTACAAATCTAAACATTATATGTCAATTATCAACATTACATCTTTACAACCAACCTAAAAAGTTATAACTTAATAAATTGAATCTATAACTCTTTACCATCTCAAGCTTAACCATTAAATCAATCTCCAAAAATTATTCATGTTTAATATCCCACTTTCTTGATCCTTGTCGTAGTCCAATGAAATTTATTAAAAAAAAAAAACTCATGTCAATCCAACTTTATTTCCTTCTAAAATCCTAAAGAATCACCACAAGCTGGGAAGCCCTACTTGAATTGGTAGAAACATCGTTTCCGACATGCTCACCTCAGATCGATTATTGTTGTTATGCTTGAGAGCGAACTCACGACAACGTCAGGGCAATGCCCGCTCGCTTCCAGGCCAGAAAAAAAATACTTGCCCCAATATCGAGGCCATCACGCAGCTCAAGGCAGAACCCACCTGTCAACGAGAGCCGGATACCTCACCTTACTGCAATGGCTGCTAAAATTTAAGATGATGTTGTGAGAGCCAAAAGGAGTGAAGGCAGAAAACTTAGAAAAAGTAAAGAAAGAAGCAGAGAGAAGAGACCAAAAACTTCAAACTGACTAGAAACATTCAAAGAAACTTTCGCGGTATTCTGAAACAGCTTACCTGATTTAGACATTTGCAACCGTTCTAATTCGAATGTATTAGAAAATTCAGCACAAAAAGAGCGCGAACAATTCATGAGAAAATAGTAACCAAGGGTTATTATTGTCAATGCATGTATGCAAGCATAGCCTCAGAAGTGCATTATTCTATGCCCCTAGTATATATAGATATATAAAATAACTTATAAGTTTACTAAATATAAATCTGACCGTAAATAAGATAAATAGTATATAAATATGATAATTTTATAGATATAATTATAGTTTTATTCATGAAGGTGTGTGTAGTATAATATATTAATATAATATAATATGTAGTGATATATAATATATATAATAGAGTAGAGTGAGTACTATATATATATAATATAGTATACAAAGTGTGTATATATAGTATATATATAGTTAATATAGTTTAGGTTATGGTATATAATACATATATATATAGTAATATATATATAGTATATATAGAGTAAGTGTGAGTGTGAGTAGTATATATATAGTGAGTGAGTGAGAGAGTATGTGTAATAATTAAATATAATATATATATTATATATTATGATAGTGATGGAGTGAGTGATGAGTGAGTAATAAGTGAGTATATATATATTATATATGTGAGGTAGTATTGTATATATTACTATATAATAATATATATATTATATATGTAGGTATATAAGAAAGTTATATATACTATATTATAATATTATAATTAGTTATATATAATTATATAATATATATATATTAGTATGATATAATTTGCAGGAAATTCAGTTGTAAAGTAGTATTTATATATATTATTTATAGTAGATAATATAATATTATATATATACTATAGTATATAGTACATATTGATATATATATTTATAGCTATATATTAGGTATTAATTGTGTGATTATAATGAGGTATTATATATATTCATATAGTTCATGAGAGAGTGTGAGAGTGTGAGTGCTTTATATAATATACAGTGATAGTATAATATATATATTTATATGTAGTTATATATTAATTATAATTATAATTTTATATCTATATATATTTATAGTTTATATATATATAATTGTGTGTAGTGAGTGTGAAATATATATATATATAAATAGTATATATATATTTTATATATATATCGTATATAATATATTATATATATAATATTATTAATAGTGATATATTATAATTTATATAAGTATATATATAATTAATATATATTTAATTTATATATATATATAAATTAATGTATATAGTGATATAATATATATATATGAGTGTGTAATTATTTGCATATTTTATATGTAATACAGTATATAGTATTATATATATTATATATATAATTTATAGTATATATATATTATTAGTGAGATGTATATATATATATATCTTTAAGTATATATATATTTAACTATAATATAATTAATTATAGTATATATATATATATGAAGTATATATTTATATATTATATATATATATATACTATATTCTACTATATGATATATATATATATATATTCATATACTATATATATATATTAAAATATATATATATATATTTATATATATAGAATTATAATTAATATATATGTAATATAGATATATAATATTTTAAGCAATATTATAATTATAATAATATACTACTAATATATTTAGATATCATAGATATATATATATTATAAATACTAATATATATATATATTAATAAATAATAATATATAAATATCATATAATATGATATATTAACATAAATAATATATATATAATATATATATATATTAATAAATAATATTTAGTTAGATATAAATATATATATATTAATATTTAAATTAGTAGATATATAAAGAATATATAAGTATAATATTATAATAATTTATATTATATATAAATATTATATATTATATATATTAAATATATAAAATATATATAATATATATATATATAATAGTAAAAATATATATATATAATAAAGTATTAAGATAGATAATATATAAATATATATATATATAATAAATAATTAAATATAATTAATATATATATATAATAATAATATATAAATATATTATAATATTAAATATATATAAGTATATATATATTTATTATTATATAAATATATATAGTAAATAATATATAATAAATATAAATTATATTATATATAATATTTTATATATATTATATTAAATATCATATATATTTAATATATTTTATATAATAGTATATATATAATATATATATTTAATAAGATAAATATATTTATAATATATATCATAATATATTAATACTATATACTATAATAATTATATTATATATAGTAAATATTATATTCATTATATATATAGTATATATCATAATTATATAATATAATAGATTTTACATATTATAATTAATATCTATATAATAATAATTATATATATATATATATATGATATATTATATATATAAAACTATATATAATCATATATATTATAAGATATATATTATTTATAGATTTATATATAATATATAATATATTATATATATATAATGAATTATGATATATAATAATTATATATATATTATATAGTATATATATACTTTAAATATATATATTCTATACTATTATATAATATTTATTATATATATACATATTATATATATAATATTTACGATATATATATATTATATATATTATCATTATATATATTTATATATAGATAATATATATATATATATAGATACTATTTATAACATATATATATATATATATAGATATATATATATATATATAAGTATATATATATATATATATAATAAATATATATATACTATATATATACATAGATATACTATATATATTATAATTATATATATATATATCTATAATATAGTAATAATATATATTATATAGTTATATATATATATAAAATATATATAATATGATATATATATATATATATATATATAATATACATATTTTATATATATACTATATATATGTTATATCATATATATATATATACATTTTATATAATATATAATATTTATAATAGACTATATATATTATAGATATGAGAGAGTGAGTTATATAAACTATAGTTATACTACATATATATATATGATATTTATAGCAATTGTGAGAGGATTATATACATATATATATCATAAATAGAGTTTGTAGAGAGTGTATACTATATATATAGTATATTAATAAGTATAAGAAATATAAATAATATATATATTAAGTATATATAATAATATATAACGATATATATTATTAGTATATATTATTAATATATAAAATATATAATAGATATATATTAACAAATATATAATAAGTATATTATTAAACTATATATATATACTATATAATTATAGATAATATTAAATTATATTAATTATAAATATATATATAATAAATATAAGAAATTATTATATAATCTATATGTAATACTAATATAAATATAGATAATTATTCATATATAATATTATTATATTAGAATATCTATATATATTATATAATATTAAATATAATAATATATATATATAATTATTATAATATAATATATCATATATACAGAGAAATTATTTTCATCATGTAAGGTAAATTTCATATGTATATTAAAGATATTAATATTTAATATCTATATTATATAATATTATAAATTTTCTATCCAAACATAGCTTTGAATGTGAATACAAATAAAATAGTCACCATATCATAGATAGTATTATATATATAATACAAAGATTAATATATATATTAATTAATATAAATAATTAATATATTAAGTATATTAATTATATATTATATTATATAAATATAATTAAAATATATTAATATATAATTTAAATATATATATACTATATATATATATAATAATATATATATATATAAATATTATATTGAAATTTAATAATATTATATATTATATAAATATTATATAATATATATAATAATACATAATATATAATATATATATATATATATAATATATATATTATATATATATATAAATATATATTAATTATATTAATACTATAGTTATATAATATATATTATACTATATATAATGATATATTAATATATTTTAATAATCATATATATATATATATAAAAATTAATATATATTAATTAATATATATATATATATATATTCATATAATATATATATAAATATATATAATATAATATCTTATATATTAATATATAGTATATATCATATAATACTATATATATATATATATATATATTAACTTAAATATATATATTAATATATATATAGTTATTTATTTATTAAATTATATAAATATTAATATATATAGATATATATATATATATATATATATATAAATTATATTAAACTGAATATTATAAATAATGAATTCCCGTAAAATTCTGTAACACAGATAAATAGTCTATTATAATATAATATATAATATAATATATATATTAATATGTCAATATAAATATAATATATATAGTATAATGATATTTATAATATTATATATTTATAAAACATCAGTCTGGATATAATATGTTCCAACGATTTACAATATAGATAGTATATATAATCTATACAAAATACTATTATTTATATATATAATATATCTATATTATTATTATTATTAATACTATATATATTATTTATATATATTATATATATATACTATATATATATAATATCATATATATATTTACTAATATATATATAGTATATATATATTATATATATTAATAATATATTATATAATATAGTGTATTAATATTATATTATATATTATATAATATATATATGATATATTATATTATAATATAATATAGATAACTATATTAATAATATCATATTAATAATATAATATTAATATATTTATTAATATTAATATTACTATAATCTAGAATATATAATATATATATATATTATATATATATATATATATAATAATATAAATTTATATATATATTTATATAGTATATATATTTAAATATATTAGTAAATTTATATATATATATATTATTAAAAATATTATATATAGATATATTATACAATATATATATATATATGATTAAGATATCATATATATATATAAATATAAAATTTATAATATTATATATTATTATATATATTAATAAATATCACTATATATATTATATTAGTATTATATTATAAAATATTACTATATATATTGTCTATATATATTATATACATATATAACATATATATTAATATAATATATATATAATATATTAGTATATATATAGAACTATAATAGTTAATATATATTAATATAATTATTAATTATATAAATTATATAATAATATATTATATACTAATAATAAGTAATAAATATATATATAATAAATATAAATAATATAATATATATATTATATATATAATAAGAATATTTATATATTGATTCATTTATAGAAAAAATATATTATAGATATAATATATGTCTATAAATAAAATAATGAAATGAATGTATCTGATATAAGTATATATTTTTATATATAATATAATATATATATATAGATAGTATATATATATATATTAATAAATTTTATATATATTTATAATTATTAATAATTAATATATAATTAATAATTCATTATATAATATATATATAGATATATATACTTTATAGTGAATACTATATACATATATAAATACTATATATATAATTATTAAAGAAATAAAAACTAATAAATATTTTTCATAACTATTTAAAAATATAGTAACAATATATTTAAATCACTATATAAATATATAGTTATTTTTCATAAAAACTAAATATAATAAAAATAATAATATAAAATAGATATAAAGAAAATAAATATAATATAATATATATATATAAATATATGAAAATACAATAATGTAAAAAGATAAAAAAGATGTAAGATAAATAATATATATTAACAAATAATATATTAAAAAATATAAATATATAATATATATACGATACTTATAATATGATATAAAGAATTTTTTAAAATATATATTATAAATATAATATATTAATAATTTATAATAATAATATTAATATAATATATATATATATATTAATATAATTCAATATATTATATATAGTATATATAGTTAATTATATATATATATTAAAAATATATATATATTACTATAATACATATATACTAATATAATATATATAAATTATATAATTAATATATTATTAAAATCATATATATATTATATATAAATTAATATATATTAATATATAGATTAATAAATATAAATATTATATATTTATAATATATATATATATAATATTTTAATATTTAATAGATTAATAATATACTAATATTAATAATATAGTATATTAATAATAAATATATATATAAATATATAATATATTATATTAATAGAATATATTAAATCTAATATAATATAGATAATATATATATTTATATATAAATATTATTAGCTATATAATATAAAATATCATATATATAATATATATATATTATATATATTAATAATATATTATATCACTAATTAATATTAATAATTAATATAATTATATAACATATATAATATATATAATAAATATATATTATAGATAAATATATATAATAATGATTATATACTATATATATATAATATATATATTATAATATAAATAAATTATATAATATATAATAAAATATATTATTTATAACTATATATATAAATAAATTAATATAGTATAATATATATATAAAATACTATTAATTAATAATATATTATATATATATATAATATATATAATATATTAAAATATATACTATATATAATAATATATAAAAGATTAAAATATAATTATATATAAATATATATTATTATATAAGTATTATATAATATTAATAGCTTTATAATATATATATATTAAATAAATCTATATAATGTATATATAAATATATATATATATATTATAGTATATATTATATATATAATACTAATATATAAACTATTATATATAGTATATATATAAGTATATATAATATAATTATATAGATATAATATATATATATATTTAAATATTATATCATATATATACTATAATACTATATATAAATTATATTAATATATATAATAAATATATATATAATAATTAAATATCATAAATATATAAAATATTATATATATAATAAATTATATTATATATATATTATTAATAGATATATAATAATATTATAAAAATTATATATTAATAGTATATATATTATATTAACTTATATATAAGTAATATAATATTTAATATATATTAAATAATAAATATATTATAATATAAATATATTTATACTATATAATATATATATATCATTTATATATAATAATTAAATAATATTAATATTATAGACTTATATATATAATTATATACTATAATATATATATTATAGATTATAATATAGATATATATATACTATATATATATATATCATATTATAAATATTTATATATATAAATAGTATAATATATATATGTCATATAAAATATATTTATATGATATAATATAATTATAATGATTATTTATTATATTATTATAATATTAATATTATATATAATAGTAATATATTATATAATATAAATATAATATATAATATATTAATAAATAGTAATATATATTATTAATATATTAATTAATATAATATATATATATATATATACTATATATATATTTAATTAATATATATATTATTGTATTATATTAATTAATATAATTATATATATAGTATATAATATTATATAAAATATAGTATATATAATATTTTATATATTATAATATATATAATAATATATATAATAATAGTTTATATATTATAATATATAATATATATATATATATATATTCATATATATATATAGATATATAATAATATCATAAATAATACTATATATCTATATAATATAATATACTATATATATATATATATATATATATATTAATATATATTATTATAATATATAAAATATATAGTATATTATATATATATATATGATATATATATAATAAAATATAGATATTATAATAAAATATATATATATTAATAATACTTAATATATATATATATAAATTATATATATTGTATATATGATATATATATTATTATTAACATTTAATAAATATATAATATATATATATATAGTATATATAAAAGATAATACTACTATAATATTAAAATAAATCATATATATATATAATCATAAGATATATATAATAATTAATATTAATTTATATCAATAACTATATATTATATATAAATATATATATTATATATATATAACTAAATTAATAATAATTAATATATATAATAAATTATAAAAATTATTATATATATATGAAAATAGTATATATAATTAATATATAATAATATAATTATATAATTTATATAATTAATAATAGTATATAATATATATTAATATATATATAATATATAATACTATTAATATATATAATATAATATGATATATAATAATATAATATAAAAATATAATATTATATATATACTATATATATATATATATATAATTAGATATATGATGATATATATATAATATATATATACTTAAATAATATTAATAATATTATAAATTAATATATATATATATATATATTATATAGAATAAATAATATTATAATATAATAATATAGTATTATATATATATATTAATATATATATATACATATATAAATAGATATATATAGTATAAATATTATCGATATATATATATATAAATACTATATATATATTATATTTATATATATATATATATATATATATATATATATAATATATATATAAATATAGCTATATAGTTCTACTTGTATTTAGGTAATACCATACATGATATAATAGCACCAGTATCTTACTTATGGGGACTTAATATATATATTTATATTAATTATACATAATATATAATAAATATATATATATATATATATTATTATAATTAAATATATATATATTATTATAATATATAAATATAAATAATATATATATATATCAATATTATTAGTTATTAATATATGGAATATAATGTATATAGTATATTATATAATATTATAGGCCTAATATATATATATCATAGTATATTATATATATAATATATATATATATATATATATTAATAGTATATAGATATATATAGTATATTATAATAGATATTATCATATATATATTATATATTATATATATTATTAGAATATATATATATATACTTAATATATAATAATATATATATAGAAATTATATATAGTATAATATAGTATATATTAAATATTATACAGAAACTTATATAATATATTATATATATATATAAAATATTATTAGATACACAATCAAAAATTATATACTACATACTTAGCTAGATTATAATATAATATATAATATATTAATATATATAAATAATTATTATATTATAGATTAATATACTATAAATTTACTATATTATTAAATATAGCTAACTTTAATAAGTCCTACTAATTATATATTACCTATTTAATAGTTATATATATAATTTATATTAATATATATATATATAATATAAATAATATATTTATATCTAATATTAATAATATATATAATCTATATTATTAAATATACTAGAGAATTTATAAATATATATAATTAATTGAACCTAATAAGATATATAACACCGTGCATACATATTAATTTAGAAAATTATAATAATTTATATATATTATTCTACTATATATATATAAATAATAATTAATCAGATAATTATAATATAATAAAATTAGGAATATATTAATATATATGTAAAAGTTATACTATTATATATAACTATATAAATATAATATATATATAATATATATATATATATAATATTAATTACTATATAATATAGATATACTATATATAAATATATATATAATATATATTATAATATAATATATTATATCTTAATATTTTAAAAATAGTGTAAATAATAATCATGATATATATATATAATGTATATAATATATTATATATACTATATTATATATATATGAAATATATATATAACTATATAATATAATAAGTATATATACTATAATATATACATAATAATAATATATTTAATATTATATATAATAGTATATAATATACATATTATATTAATAATAATATATATATATATATATAATATATAAATAATATCATAATAATATAATATATATATATATATAAATATTATATTTATATATATCAATACATAATATAATCATAATATATAATTATAATATATCATTAAGTAATATATAATATAAATAATATATATATATATATAATTAATATATATATAATTAATATATATATATATATATATATATATATATATATATTATAATATATAGTATATATTAATAATATAATTATTATAATATATATATTAATATAAAATATATAATATTAATAATAATATAATATATTATTATATAGTATACTATATATAATATATTAATATATATATAAGTCAATATATAATATAATAAATATATTATATAATATATGTATAATTATAATATATATAAATTATTATATATATATATATATATAAATATATATATATAATATAATTATATATATAATATAGTATATATATAAAATAATATTTTATGTATAGATATATAGCGTTACTATTATAAATATATTTATAATAAATATATCATAAATATATTTAGATATATATATAATATTATATGTAAATATATATTAATATATAAGTATAATATACATATATATATAAATTAATATTAATATATAATAAATTAATATAATTATTATAATAATATAAATAAATATAATAATATAATAAATTTAATTAATATATTAATAATGAATTAGTTTTTTATATATAAATTCTTTAATATTATCCAAAATATTTGAGATATTTTTTTTAAATAAATAATATAAATATAAATATATATATTATATATAATAATACAATATAATTAATATATTAATATATAAACATTATAATTAATATATATATGTATAAAATATAATATATATATATATAAAATAGATTCTATATCAATTGTTAAATATAAATAATATTAATTATAAAATATAAATTTTAAAATACATTTTATGTACATAAAAATAGTAATAATAAATATATATCAATAAATAAACAAAAATATTATAATAGCTAGTAAAAATAATTATATATATTTATATTATATTAATATAAATAATAATATAAGTATAATTAAATTATACTATATATATTAATATATAAATAATTAATGATTTATATAATATATTATATATACTATAAATATATAATAATATATAATATATATATAATATACTATAGATATATATAATATATGAATATATATATAATATATTTTATTTATATATATATAATAATATATATAAATATATATATATATATAAATAATAACTAAATATATTATATATAATTATAAAAATATATATATTATAATAATAATATTTAATATAATATATATATAATTATATATATATATATACGATATCATATAAATATATATTATATATATAAATATTTATAAAAAATTATAATTATATATTATACATAATAAATATAATAAAATATATAAGATATTAAATTTTTAAATACTAAAGTTTTGAATAAAATTACATAGTAATATATAAAAAATATAATAGTATAAAAAGATAATATATATATAGAATAATAATATTAAGTAAAATAGAATAAAAAAAAATTTATATTTTTTATATAAAATTAGAAAATCGATATCAAGATCTTGCTAAGATAAGATAAAAAATAATAATATTAGAATAGTGTTATATATATATAATAAAATATTAAATTAAAATATATATAATAGATTAAAAATAGTAATATAATATAATATAGACATATAATATAATAATATAAAAATAAAATATAAATATATAGACATAATAATAAATTATGAAACATTTCCTCGTTTTTTAATATTAGTAATATAAAATAATATAGGTGCATTTATATATAATTAAATAAAAATATATTAATATATTAAGTAAAAAGTATTATAGGAAAAATTATATATAGAGGTCTATAAGGATTTCTTGTAGTACTAAATATCTTAGATAGATTAAAGATAATAATAATAAATTAGTAAGAATAAGTATGATTATATAAAATAAATAGTATAGAAAATTATAATATAAGGTATATAATATAATAGTAAGATAATATAATAATAATTACGAATGAAAATAAATAAAAAATATATATTAATATTATAAACCCTTTGAGTATAATTTCTAATTGGAAAAACGTATATATATAATATAAGTAAGATAAATAATTAAGATATAAAAATATAAAAAATAAGTAAATATATAATAGCAATGATAATAAATATTTTAATATATATATATTATTATTAAATATTTAATATATATATATATAATATTAATATATATGTAATATTAATAAGAATAAAATATTATATTATTATATATACTATATATATTGTATATATAATATACTTTCTATATAAGTGTATACTGGTTATATGAATTTCCTTATATTAGCTATAAGTCTATCTGTATATTTACTATATATATATTAATAGTAGAGAGATAGAATATATAAATATATATAATATAGAATATATATGAGTTTAATATATATATAGTAATTACTAATTAACTATATAAAATTATATATATATAATATATAATATAATTATAAAATATTAAAAATGATATATATATAATTTATAGATAAATATAGATATATATATAAATATACTATATATTAATATATAAACACTATATATATATATAATATATATATATATATATATAATATATAATAATAAAGATGTATTATAGAATAATATTATAAGTATATATATATATATATATTTAATATATTTATATAGGTATTATAATATATATATATAATGCTTATAAATATTATATATATATATCTATATTAACTATTAAACTATATATATATATATATCTGTTTATTAAATATTATAACGTGGTTATATGCAGGTTACATTGGAAATAGGAACCGGAAAAATAAATCATTACGTGTCCTTGATATTTCCAGAGTTTAATTTCCATTACTCACATTGGAAAAATAAGCATGCGCCCCTCCCTATTAGGGGCCCCCCCTGCCCCCGCCCCCATAAACTTTTTTTTTTTTTTGGATAATATATATATATATAATAAAAATATATTATAGATAAATATCATATATATATATTAATATATATATAATTATCATGTATAATTATATATGGTATAATTATATATTATATATACTTATATATAATTGTGAATTTTTATATAAATAACTATAGAGATATCGTCTACTGTTTAGTAGCAACCCAATAGTCATACTATAAAGAATGAATTCAGCGCTAGTTTCTTATTCTAGTCTTGTCTACTTAATATTAGACTTACTTTGATTGAGCTCAATATGGAATAATAATCTAGCCTATAACTGGTAGAATAACTATTACTAACTACTACATCGTTACCTTAAAATACTTAGAGAATTCGTGATATATCTAACATATAAATAGAAGAATACATTGCTAAGTTTGCATCTAGTACTGATAAAACTCGTATACTGATAAGGTATACATATCCATTAACCTAATTCTAATATATCAACGCATATACTCAAAACTATATAGGTGAATTCTCCTCGCTTTTCTATCACCGACTAAATGATTTCGGATCATCACACTAGTCCTTCATGACATTACCTTATATATAGGTCGAGTAGTGTAACTTCTTAGGTTACATCTATCGCTACTATCACGTTTCAAGTAACCGTCTTCGACTTACGTAATATACATCCTCTTTACCTGACCTGTTTTAGTCCTTGATGCACATACTCACACACGGATCTATAGGATAATTTTTCTACTATCTAAAAACGACTCCTCAACACGCTACTGAGTCTAACTAAAAAGGCACCGAATATGAACTCACACACGGTATTCCTCCAGAAAGGATTCACATCACATAATTAATGAGAACAAATGATTATACTACTCGATATTATCAGACAGGATATATCTAAAGATAGCCAGCTAATTTACCTGAGATATAGAATTAGTCTACTATGAGTATAATACTCACTCCACGCTTCTATCAATTGCCTAGAAATCTCCAAACAACCTCTACTGCCGCCGCTTACTTATATCACCTGACTACTTCACCTATGCATTACTAAATCATCACAGTATGTAGTTATACTTGTTTTGCTCCTTACCTGATTCTGAGTTCTCACACCGTTCACTAGGTATCCTATTACCTTTGTACTACAACGAGCACTAGTTACCTTAATACTAACCCTATTCACCTCTGTACCTTAGATCTATCGTCATATCCTTCCTCTCACGTATCGTACACTTATTCACCTATACCCTAATCGCTATCACCTATTCCTGCCTCTCCCCCAGTTCTCTCTTTCTTATCGCTAAACTATTCATAACGTGACCCAGTATATGCTATACTATCAATATCTCTTATATAGTACCTGTTAGATTATAATACGGCATACTCTATAACCAAATCTAGACAGCTGTATAGGATGAATATATGACTTAATTTATGAATCATGGGTAGGTGAGGGGTTAGGGTTAATTTAGTATATTCTTCTATGCTCTCTCTCTCTACTCTCTACTCTCTACTTCTCCTCACTTCACTCTACTCTCCTACCTCTCTCAATTATCTAACCCCTCTCACCTCTCTCAACTCTCTTACCGCTCTCAACGCTCCCTTTAAAGATGATTTTTCCAATCCCTATTATTAGTATCAATACGTCAAAACTCTCTCTCTACTCACTCTCATACTATATTTTATTATAAATTCTTTTAATAATTATATTCACGTTTTCATCTACACTATTAATTACTTACAGTTTACAAGAAAAACTAGTCGAACAAGAGATATTTACACTCTCAAATATGTATACAGTATTAGTAGAGTCTCTAGATTGTTGATCTGAAGGTATTATCTATTACATCAACTTTCTCGTGTCAAATTCTCACTGCAATACACACATTTAAAATTGTCTCAACCCAGATGAGAAAGCTCATGAACTTGTTCTTCCACTCATCACATGTATTACACATTCTTGACACTATTAATTTTTCATATTCTTACTACTGTATTTATTCTATAAAAATTCTCATATTTTTCATAATTACTCGATAGTAAGTAGTCCTTAATGATCTCTTGTGAACAGTTTTGAGAGAAAGTCTAAAATTCATTATGAAATACTATAAATATTTCAGGAATGATCATATATAATATCTTAGTAATAAACGAGAGTATATACCCCACACTCACTTACTTTTAGTTCTAAGTATAACTATTACTAATACATATCATGTACGTCAATTTATATCCGTATATAACTGTACCGTGCTGATATTTCTTAAATTTCAGAATACTTTAATTTTTTTTGCTTCTATGCTGTCTATTTTTAGTAATCTATTATAATAAAAGTGTGTTTATAGTTCGTGAATCATAGACACTCTATTCAGGTAGTTGATATATATTTATTATATATATATGGACTGAGTGAAACTAGTGATTATAGAATAGTTATGAATAAATCAGGACACACTTTGAGTTAGGTTAATTATTTATCACTGAGGTTTCTAAGACATTAGTCTACTAATCTATACTGTATATAACTTTATATTATATATATATATATTATATTTTATAATATATTAATAAGATTTATAAAATATATTTATGATAATTATATACATTAGTATTATTATATAAATTATATTATATTTAGTTATATAATATATATTATATATAATTAATATAACTATATACATATATATAAATAGAATAACTATTATATATATATTATATAAATTTATCTATAATACTACTAACTATACTATCATAATAATATAATAACTCATATATATTAAATATAAATATACTATATATTATATCTTTTAAAATATTATATTCTTGACGTGTATAGGGCTCACTATTACCTATCTAGTACCGCTCACGCCTCCGCTAGTTCCACGTTAGACGCGACTACAGAAATTAGGTAGCGTACTAGCGGTAGTATGTCAGCTAGGAGTGTCCGGAAAGTTATAGTGCGAGACTATCGTACGAGTGCGGAAATTCAAAAAAAAAATAAGAGTTCACTGATTACATCTCTTTTGCTTCGCACTTTTAATACCTGAATATTATATATCTTATACTTAATAAGATTAAATGTTATTAAAGAAAAAGTTTTTTTTATATTTTTTAAGTTTATAAACTAATTTAACTATTTCAGTCTATGATATTGTTTTTAATAAATATTATAATCCTTCAAAAAAATAATCTCAACCTCCTTTAAATATGATACAATTATAATACAGATATTAACTTGTTTGATAGTACGTAATGGACACAATTACCATCCAATTCACTATAAAACTTTAAAGACTTATATATATATCATAATTAACTAGGTCCAAATCGTAAAATGTCCCAGACAACCCATAATATATAATAATTATATAATAATATATACCTACAACAACATTAATATCTTTGATAGTTCCACTATAATTGAAATATATTTTAATATTTATTTATTATAATATATTATATTAATTTATATATATATAAGATTTATATATTAATTATAAGATATAAATACTATATAATATTAATTTTACCGTAATATTTGAATATATACCTAATTATTTGGAGTTTTGCCATCACCGATGACTATCTACAACAATTATCTATATATTACATATAATAATATCATATAATATATATATATATTAATATATCATAATACTATACAGAAATTTATACTACCTGATATATATAACGTCTAAGTATATAAGTTCATTCACAAAAACATCATCTCAATTGAACGCTAATCATATATAATATATATATATATATATAATAATGAATTAATTAATATCGCTCATATGTTCATTGAGACATATATTTATCAAAATCGGCAATATACTTAAAACCTTAAAAGCTCTCATATTACATTAGAATAGAGTACTTTGTGTCGTGATTAGTAATAGTTAAAGAGAGGGTAACTAATGTAGGCAATATAATAGTGGATAATTTGTAATAATATTTTACATTTTAATGGTCAATCTTAAGATGAAAGATGCTCTGTATAAGTTAAGGCTAGTTATTGTATACGGCTTGAATATTTATAAGATGGCTAAGTGTGATAAGGAGAAATAACTACTAGTTATACGGTATATATAAAGACCTTGTGATATTATAATAAAAATAGAAGTAATAAAGTGAGATGAATTCACACAAGTATATAATATACGTAAAATGTATTAGAAAAGGAGAAGATAATGTGGTGAGTAATTAGTGTACTAATATATTAAAGATAATAGCAAGGAAATAAAATAGATAGTATATATTCTTACTATAAGAGCAACGGGACAAATTACCAGGATTTAGGTAGTTGTAATAGAATGTAGTAGTGATATTAATCGTGATGGGGTATACTCACCACCAAATGGTGGGATCATCAAAGTGGTTATAACAACTTTAAGCATTTAGAATATCTACTATAACTAATAGTTGGAGGGTCCATTATGCTATTAGATACCCATGTAGCTGTTAGGGATATAGATAGTAATACTAACATGCACAGATGAATATTACTCACTAACTAAATATATATAAATTAGTTATACGAAGGGGTTGGTAAACGTACTGGAATTTCTTGTGGTAAACTTTATCAGTTTTCTAAATCATGTACTTTTCACATTTTCCTAATAGATTCGATGACATACCTTATATCAATTCTTGATAGATGGATGAATTAACATAGACAAAGAATAGATATAAATATGATTATTTAATATTATACATTATATTAAACTATATATTTATATTATAGAAATTAATGACTATACCAGTTATAATATAAATATTATAATATGACTTACTATATACATATATATTAATATTATATAATATATACTATAGCAAATTCAATATTAGTATATATTTATATATATTATATAATTAATATATAATATATATATTTATACTAATTATATATAGCTATCCGACTTGTATCTGATTGTACTTAACGCATTACGCCTCTGCAGGTGATTCGTGTATTATTGGACTACTACTAATACAGTCTAATGTAGATAGATAGATCCTTCTTATGATGATGTGTAATCGTATAGTGGTTACAATATAATTTCTCTAATGAGGATGATTTAAGTGATAGGACCCTAATAGCCAATGAGGAAACTTAGTGCAAGTTTAAATATAAATAATACTAGACATAACTTCCATCATCTCCACTAAGAGGACTTACCTTATTATACCTCATCTAAGCCAAGGAGAATTGTTGACTCTAATTTAATAACTATATCATTATACCCATCGTCACTTAGTACTGAGTATGACTAGATTAGAAGTGATATATTTTTGATATTATAGGTGGTGATATTTTGTGAGGAGGGGCAATAATAGAGGTTCAGCTATACTGCTTTTAAATTTAATAGAGCACCTATTCTATTTATGAACTTGAAATTAGTCATAGACAGACTGAAAGAAATCACTAGAACAACAGTGTCAAGACAGTAATGAAATATACATGAAAAATGCCATGGCACTTATTACTGTTGAATTATCATTTTTATAATATAATTAACTATGTTATGTTAACAAATAACTAAGTTTCTGATTTATATATAATTTATTTTATATTTTTACTTAAATATTTGAGTATTATTTTGGCGAAACATACGCATAAATATATTTTATTTAGGAACTACAGATTATATAATTACTGTAGAAATTAACAGCGAATAATTGTCTTGTTACTATTAAAAAGAAATTTTAGCGGTATTAATTTACTTATTCGCCTATACTTGAGATCTAAAATATCTGTAATTTTTGACTCTTAATTGTATACTCACATTTTAAAGTTATTTTATATTAGATAAAAACTCATGGTCTTGAAGAAATTATAAGTGCGGAGGCAGCCGCTAAGGTCTGAGTGAACTTAAACTTTCTTATCCGAGCGTAGGAAGTTGCCGCTAGCTAGACTAACCCCATCACTAAACCTGGCTGAGTAGACCGGTACCTATCACCATAAGAGTGCTTGATTTGTTAGTTACTACAGATATAGGATAATTATGATAATGGTAGTCGTCAATATGTCTGTAAATATGATAATTACATCAAGTCTATTATTTAATTAATACTCTAGATGATTAATCCTATTACTATATATTAATTATCATATACTTAATATTAAATATTATTACCTTATAATATATATATATTATATTAATAATAATTAATATTTATATATTAATAAATATAATATTATATATATATATATAATATAATAAAATTAATAATATATAATTAATAAATATATAATCTAATATATTTAATTAATAATATATTAATTAAATATTATATAGTATAAATATATATACTATATATTTAATATATTATATTATATATATAGTATAGTAACTTTATAACATATCAATATTTAGGCCTACTTATTAGTATATAGAGAATTATTATCCATACTTCTCGTAGTTACGTTGAGCTGCATTACCTGGTATATATATAGTTATAATATATGTAGTACCCTAGTGATATAATGAGCGGAGAAAGTAACAAATATAACTTATCGATTTGGTTTAGTGTTTTGATTATATCATAATATACTGTGTTTATATTTTATACTTCCTCATATATAAGTAGCTCTGTATATTTCTATTTAATTAAAATACGCTAATGAGTACTATCGAGATATTTTTTGCTAATAATTCATTTCGCACCGCCCTACTAGCCCGTTGTAAGCTCACGATAACTTATGTGCAAAGGTCACTCAAAAGGATTGCGCCCAAAAAGCCGATAGTAGATAGGATTATATAGAAAGTGATGCGCAATGGCCTGACTTATTGAACCATGTGATACGCCGCCGTAGGGGGAATCATGCGCAGAACGTAACTCTTGATCATCTAATAATAATATATTGAGATAGCTATTATAGCGACAAAACTCTGATACATCTCTATCAAAATATAATATATTAAAGTAATATATCATATAATATATTATTAAGTATAATATTAGAATATATTTATATATAATTAATTTAATTCATATTATTGTCTATAATTATCACTACTAAATATTTGTTAGTGTGTAAGTGATATATAATATATTTTATATATTAGTGATAATTTAAATTACATTTTATAAATACTAATCTTCACAAGAATAATACTAATACTATACTAATACTATATATTATTAGTTGCACGAGAAGCGAGGACTTGTAAAATTTATTGGAGTTTACCCAAAGTATTTGTGCTGTTATTCCAATTGCGTCTCTCTTGCGTATTTTGCGGGAACTCTTAAGTGTCCTGGGTTAAAAATTGGTAGACAAATTATCGGTATTTTAGAAAAATATAATCTAAGCTGCTAACTCATATATATGTTCTTATTATATTTATTATGAAATACGTAAATCTTTGCATGCTTATCTAATTTTAGTACACTTATAATCCTAAGTACGGTTGTATTTAAAGTAGAGACCCTTAACTATAACGTGGTTCACTATAATATATTTTAAGCTCACTATATTAAAATGATTTTTTCCACTTTTTATTGATATAGATTTATATTTATTTGTATTAATATAATCATTTTAAATGTATTTATCTGTTTCTATTTACACTGTCTGTAAGAGAACACATCCGTATCTACTTAAATATATTATTATATAATTAGCTTAATATAACATTCTATAAACAGTGATTTTATAAGTTAGGTAAATAACAATCACTCTCTATTTTATATAACATTACTTCTTAACCACACTATATATATAATATATTACTATAATATAATATATAAAATATATTATAATAATATAAAATATTTAATATATCGATATATATATAGTGAGAGTATTTATCTATAACTCAATATTAACCTCTCCTTATAAATCTTCGTATAATCAAAATTCCTTCTCCCCACGCTGCAAGAATCTACAAATTAATATTAAATCTTTTATTAGTATATAAATATATATCATGTATATTATACTCACTACAATTAATAATAGCATGTCAGTTGGATCCTCACTTAACGGACTGCGAATCTCTGATTGGGTAGTGAGCCTATACGCTATCAAACGACCTAGTTGATACAATAAATAGAGGATAAACAACGATTAGACAGTAAAGGATTCTACACTGATATTATACTAGTGTGAATTGTTCAATATTATAATTACTAAGTACTACTATATTTCGATCTGTAGTTATTAAAGTTATTATACTATCAACAGTTGGATAACAATATATTAGTCTGACTGAATGTGTTTTCGACTCACATAGAGACCCTGTTATCACGTGGAAAATAGCACAATTACAAATTTCTGACCTCATCGAAGATCATGTAGCAGAAATTATAACAGAATTAAATTTGAATTTCACCAAGACGAAGGAGAGAAGTAAAGGTATATTATAAGTCATTCCGAACGATTGAGTGAGGATGTGATTAGTCAAGATATAATAATAGATATATTGATAATATTAAGATGTTTACATTATTGATTAGATAGATGATAAGAGATAATTGAAGAAGATATATAAAGATATATAATAATGAAGATATGACGTACATGAATATTAATATTGTATAATAATATAGTATTTATATTATTTAATATAGAACTTTAATGGTTAAGTTAACATTATATTATTAGCTACGCCGCTAGAACTTATATATTATATATTTATTGATATAATTAATATAATTAATAGTATTATAGTAATAGTGTTACTCAATAACATTTATGGCCACAAAAATGTGTTAAAAAAATTAAAATTTAAGTAGAGATAGGAGTTATACTTACCGCTTATATATATAATTATATAGAGGATGAGAGGTTGTACTATTTACAAGCCTATATGTTTGATTACTTTTAAATACAAAGTACAACTTATAGATATGTCATGAAAAATAAAAATAAATACTTTCTAGAAGTGATATATACACGCTATTAAGTGTAAAATGGTATTGAGCTTCTATTAGACAAGGAGATCGCTATATATAGTATATAGAGCGACTGCGCTTGATTTTGCATAGTACACTCTTCTTCCTCCTAGTATAACTTATAAGCGAGTAGCTAGTTATCATATATCTTTTGAGAGTCACACTCTATTGATAGACTAGATAAGACATAATTGTATATAATGATCTAATATTTCCCCATAACTTCCACATTTTCAAACTGTACCTTCAGGAATAATATCAGATATTAATTTAGTATTAAATATATTAATATTAAATAAAATGGAAATAAATAATAATAAATATAATAAATTATAAAATGTACACTAGCTAGTTTGTTGATATATAGTGCAGGTTGCTCACAAACGGCACCTGGTTACAGAGCCAGCCCCTTATGAATAATTTCTAAGTAATATAATATATATATATTATTGATATCTTGATATAAGTGCTGTACTATCTACCTTGTATGTTTGATTATATGATAGACGTATAGTGAGGAGATGATATATTACTTCTTATTTCATAATAATTAACTCACTATTTATATATATAAAATTATTATGATACACTATTATATTTATCAACAAATTATAAATGTCTAGTATATATTTATATAAGATAAAATAATAATATAATATAAACTTAAAATGAGTATAAATATATATATATATATATAGTTATAATTAATAGCTGTAATTACGTGTTTAGGTATTGTTATAAAAATATGATGTGGATTTTGGTGTGTGTAGTGTGTGTCTATGTATGTATATATATATATGATAGATTGTGTTTGTGTATTGAGGTGTTGAGTGAGTTGTCGATAGAGAATGATGTGCGTGTGAGTGTGTTGTGTTATTGTGTCGTTATGTGTAGCTATTCCACTCATTCTACTCTTTACTTCTCTGCTACTATTTCTACTTTTCTTGACTATGCATGGAAGCTAATAAAGTCCATCTCGGCCTCTCATCTATCTATACCCCGCTTAATATGTATAAACTCACGTATATAAGGTAATTACTTAGCATATCACTCTTTTTTACTCTGAGATATGTGCCCAATTAGAAACCAGTTATTTACCGCTATTTGTATCATAACTCTTGAAACAAATATTTTATTCTCACGCATATCTAGTAGTTGCCAGATTTGTAACTATTGAATTGTATAATGATCATTGTGTGGTATTTCGGCCAAAAATCTACTTTTAGTATTTACCATATTTATTTATATCGCAAAATTTTTATAATTATTTTTCACCAGTAATTGATAATCTGCGAATGTATTATGTTTCAATTAGTTATTTGTACTCTTATATATATTTACAAACATACGTATTATGTCAAAATTGATTTTAAATTCAGTTAATTATTCTATTCTGTAGTCTTATTTTCTGATTTTCTTCCTTCTTCTCTCGCTCTCTCTCTCTACTACTCTCTTATATACTAACTCTCTCCTTCATTTCATCTCTTCACTCTTTTCTACTCATCTACTTCATCTCTTCTACTCCTATCTCTTCTATAGATAACTACTCCTACTGCTCCTTCTTAACTTCAACTCACATGCCTAACTTCTTAATATCTTATCTCTCTCTCTCTACGCTCCTCAGTATATACTCTCTCCTATATCTCTAACGTACTCTTATCTCTCGCATACCTCTATCATCTCGCTCTCTTTTATATCATTCTGACTACTCTCTCTATTATATATATTATCTCCTCTTTGCTTCTCCATCCGTATCTATATAGTCCACTATCTCTTACTCTCTCTACTGTACTTCAATCTTATGCTATCTCTTTCTCTCATCTCTCAGCTCTCTCCTATCTATATATTTATCTATCACTTACTCGTCCTCTACATATGAATCGATCTATACTTTATCTATACTAACTATTATTCTCTCCTATCTACTATCTCTACTATTATATTTCTATGTATTATTCACGTGAATATATCTAGTTTTTCTTTATATAATATGATATATCATACTTATATATCATACTACTTTCGTATTATTTATATATATATAATCTATATATACTAGTAATCCAAATTCTAATACAAATACGAATATAAAATATATATATATATAATTACTATATATAATCTATACTATATATATTTATATGATATATATAGTATTATATTATAGTATATATCTTATATAAGTAATTATATAAATATATATATATAATATATACTGTAATTATTATATATATATTACAACTATTACTATTAATACCTACTACTACTGTATCTATACTACTATATATATTAATATATACTCATTATATATGTATCATATATATATATATACTTCTACTGACATATACTACTATATATATATATATATATATATTATATAGTATATTATTATAATATTATAGTACATTATATATATATATCATATATACTATATATATTATATATATCTATATATATATTATATATAATATACTATATATTTCATATATATATATTATATATATATATTGTATATATATACTATCAATAGTATATATATCTATATATAAGTATATAATATTTCTATTAGCTTGTATATATATATATATATAATATATATATAATATATATATATACTTATATATATATTATTATATATATATCTACTATATATGATATTAATCCTGAATTGCAATGCGGAGGTTTTCATAGCTGTTTCTTTATATATATATATATCTATATATAATATATATATAATATTAATTATACTTATATTTATATATACTATATATTATCTATATATATATATATCTTATAGTATATATATATATTGCCTCTATACAACGCCGAAAGACCCCCCCCGTGATGCAAATAACGAATGGAAAAGAGCCCGGGATGTAAACGTTCCCGACAGAAATATAATAAGAAGAAGGAAGACAACGCGATGGTTTTTGAGACTTTTTAACGGGAAGTTTTTTGAGTGAGAGAGAGAGAGAGAAAAAAAAAAGGACAAGCAGAATGAAAAAGGCTATATATAATAAGCCAAAAAAACATGGAAAATATAAACGACAAAAATTTTAGCGATTAAAGAACAAATTAAGCTAGGCTTCATGATGTTTTAGATCCTGGAGAGGTACAGGAGGTATCTGCGAGTGGTCAAAAAGACATATATGTGGCGTGCATCAACTTGGATATGATACGGCTTTTGGTAAGGTACCGGGAGAAAACTGTGGGAAACACTGTCACCAATACTATGAAAAAGTTTCCAAGCTGGTGGGAGTCATAGAAATGTTTATATGCAAAGACAAAAATAGTTTCCTTTTAATATAGCTTCTTCTCGTATGGGACATAGATTCGTTTACCTTGTGAATAGTCTCCATCCAGTTTTGGTAATTTTTCTATCCAAATGTTACTCAATTGCTTCAGAGATATTTATGGAAGGAATGTGTTCATCCTTGGTGTGCGGGTCAGAAAAGATGTTGTTTTGGTATTCACCAATCTGTGACTGAATTGTTGGGCTTGCGTGTTGGGAGTATTATCTATCATTTTAGACAATGACTTTATTGATTGTAAAAAAAAAATTCTTGTTAATCCTCTAGACCTGAGTCTGACTCTGATCACCTAAATTACCGAAGAACTTGCCGGCAGCAATTTCATCACTAATATTATTAAAACTGCAGAATTTTTTTACAGATTACCACCACTCACGGGCTGGGCCCATTTCAAGGAAGGGACAGATATCCATGCATTATGAATTTTACCTTATCACTTTATAAATTTCACTTTGGTTTTTGTTATAAGAGGTTTAGCAATTGCAGTTCACCCACGTAATGTTGATATTGGGAAGTTCTCTGCCTTAAATAATTTTACAAACAGGATTTTCAAAGTGATTATTGAACTCTTCTGTCACTTTTGTTTCAGTAAGTAATTCTATGTTGTTTTTTGGACACACAGTTTGTTGGTATTTGCCTATTTATTCCTAACTTCATTTTAAATTTTTAGTTACAACTCCTCTTAGCTGATGAGGTCTTGCCAATGTGGAGACTGTTGGTATTGAAATAAAAAATAATTTGGCTGTTATGGTGTGGATAAACTAGCAAAGCAAGCACCAACTATTAACCTTCTATAAAGTCATAAGTCAGTCACCTTTGACAAACGTTTCTGGAAACATCATATAATGCATTGTCATATATCCTGGAAAGAATATAAACAACAAAAAGGTTAACAAAGATATAACAACTTTTGTAGTTACAATGTAGCCAACATGAATAAACTTAACTTAGTCCCTTATAAACAGTTCCTTAACATACTAGAATTCACGTTGTTAAACTATATTTTCTTAACATAAAGATAGAAATTTAAACAGTAGACGACAACAAATAAAATATATATTTTACATTTTACTTCGCACATACTAAATATTCACACTTCGAAAGTGCTGATACTAATATGATAACAATAAATACGGATGAGGATGCGACTATAACAGTTCACTAACACACACATATTATATACTATATATACTATATATACTGATATAATATATATATATATATATATAATATATATTATAATAAATATATATATTATATATATATATACTATATCTATATAACTATATATATATATATATACTTATTAGGCCTACTTCTTAAGAATTTTTGGTTCCGGTCAGAACCGGAACTTATCGACTTCAAGAAAAAAAATGTCGGCCGGAACCCGAATTTCTAATGAACTCTCGTTTTATAAAGAAGTGTAAAAAAAAATCTCTATATACTTTCAATATAAAATCCCTATATATATATATTGATCTATATATATAATATATATAATATATATATATATAATACTATATATATATAGTTTATATATATATATATATATAGTATATATATACTATATATCATTATTATATATTATATATATATATACTATATATATTATATAATATATATAGTATAATATATATATATATATATTATATATATACTGTAATATATATTTAACGAGAGTTTTGATAAAAGATGTTTATTCATTAGATTGATTACAGATTATCCAGAACTATAACCTCAAAAAAATTCTTTTAAAATGCTATAATTTGTAAAATTCTTTGTAATAGTATTAGTTTTTTAAGTAATTATTGATAGAAGTGTAAAATATGCCAACAGAAAAAATAAAACTAGGTTAGTTCACTCAAAAACATTTAATACAAGGCCACTGCATAAACATATGGAAAAACTCATAACCGAAGAGAACTATCTGGAAGTAAAAATTTGGATAATAAACAGGGGGAGAATTCTTGTCTTTCCTCCGGAACGCTGAACGACTTTCAAAAATAGCCGAAAGATGCGAAGCCATGAAACAAGTGAGTCTTGAGGAAAATTTCTTGCCCCCCCAAATTGCCATATCATGACCCCAAAATCACAGCAGATTCTTCAGAAATAATAAATTTTATTCACAATCACTGAAGAGCAGGGACTTATAGAACTAACTTGTTGCCCATCTTCACCCAAAATATCTAATTTCTAAGATAGAAGATACTTTTTTTGTAGCGAGATGATCGCTAAAGAACTTCATACGTAAATTTCTGAGATAAGCAAGTATTCAGAGTAAGTTATCTAAAGCTGATCCAGTATCATGTTACTACCAAATATATGGATAGCTAAATATTCAACACTCGTCATTTATCTTTTTAACGTACTCACTGGCTTACGAGCCAATTTCAAAAATTGGACCATGTTATTCCATTGCAATATATATATATAGTATATATATATTACTATCTATTATCTATATTATATATATTATATATTATATATATATATATATACTCTATATATATATATATATTATATATATATATTATAATAATATTATATATATTATATATATATATATCATATATAATATATAAATTATATATATATTTATTATTTATATTATATATATTATATTAAATTTATTTATATATATATTAATATATCTTATATATATATATATATATATATATATATTATACATTTATATATATACCGTATATATATCATATATTATAATATATATATCATCAGATATTATATATCTATATATTCATATATGTAATACAAAACGATTATCAATGATTATATTATATTATAATTTTTGGATTTTAAATATGAAATTTATGGAGGTATCTTATTATCCTATATTTTGCGATATTTGAGTAAACTTTATTTCATAATACGGTAGGTATGGCGAGAGTACTCTATACTAACAAGGCTACGTTATGATTGTTGTTAAAGTGGGCTATGGGGTTATGCAAAATAAATCCTGTAAAGAATATCTTAGTCATGACAAATTTGAATTCCGGTTCCGGCGGAACGGAACCGGAAAAAAAATGCAATTCCGGTACACCTCTAATATGATATAATATATATATATATATACGTATATATTATATATATATATTTATATATATTATATATATATATATATATATACTATACTATTATTATTATATTATATTATATATGGGCGGCTCTAACCATATAGGCTGAAAGATTGTAGACCTCACAATCAAAATGATGTACGCAAGGAAATATGATAATTATAGTTGTTTACTGGTTCATTGAAATTAATATATTATATTTATATAATATATATATAAGTATATCTATATTATAATATATATATATATAGTAATATATATTATATATATATATATGATATATATATATATATATAAAAGAATATATATATTAGCTGCATGAGGTCAGACTTTTCCATATATAGTTCATATATTTTAAGAATCGACAGAGTCATTGAACACCTTCCAGTCTACGATATAGATTATAACTAGGATAAAGATAATCATTTTGTTTCAAAACTAAAAACTGATCTATTTAAATTACATTTTTGTCTTCATGAGTTAATATTTAAATTATTTTCAATTTAATTTTTTATATAAAAAAAATAGTAAATAAAAACAAATACAACAAAAAGTGATCTATAAAATCTGCACTACATGCAGACTTCGGGACATATTTTATAATAACTATTTTTTTAACAACTTGAAATTTGTTATTTGGATTGGTCGGTGTCTCTTACCAGTGAAATTGATGAAATTTTGATGGTTTTGTTCGCTAAGAAAATCTTGCATTTGATTTAAATTTATTATTGTTAACCAGTGCCTATTATTTTAATTACTGGAGTAAAATCTTGAACTTTTTATTTATTTATTTATTCATTTTATTCTTCTTTAAGAATAAACCATGGCAAATACGGTACAGTTTTTTAAAATCCATTAAAGATTCCAACTTAACATTTCACGAAAAGGTAGATATTAAAAAGAATGTCCCTTCAATTCCCATTCTCAATATAGAAGAGATCGGTGAAAGTAGAAATAACGAAAACGTTCCGAAATTCAATCCAGATTTTTATGACAAAAATTATTAGATTTGTGGTTGTGAAAACAACAATTTGCTGCTTTGATTTCCTTCTTTATTGTTTGGATGTGACAGTGAATGGACAACAAATGGTATTTCTAACTTTAAAAACTTATAGTCAAAGATAATAAAGCACTATAGAATATCCAAAAGCATTTGAATAATGTATTGAAATTATATCATTTCTTGGTAAGGTGAATATTGCAGGTAAAATGAGTGAAGGTTGTAGATAGTTAATTGACAGGCAAAATCAATTAGTAAAAAAGAATAGAGCAGTATTATCTAAAATTATTGACTGCATATTATTCTGCGGCAAATTTGAGTTGCCATTACGCGGCCATGATGAGAGTTCTTCTTCTCCGAATGCGGGAGTATTTCTCGAATTGAATGATTTTTTGTGTAAATTAGATACTAGTTTTGAATCTCATTACCAAACTGCTACAATTTTTAAGGGAAAGTCGAAAACGATTCAAGTGAATTATTAGATTCAATATTATTTATTATCAAATTGAATATAAAAGACGAGATTAAAAATGCAGACTTCTTATCTGTAATGTGTGATGAAACAACCGACATTTATAACAAATAGTGGCAGTATTGTTTAGGTAATTAGTGAAAGGTAAAGTTGTTGAACGCTTTTAGGGTTTCTTCAACCCTCCCAATCCCACTGAAGAAGAAGCTTTATCTAACATACTCCTCAATGAACTTGATAGTTTGACTGCTCAAACTTACGACGGAACTGCCGCTCTTAGCGGAGCGCAGACTAGAAAGTCCAGACTAGGAGTCCAGACCAGAATAAAAGAATATAAAAATGCTCATTAGGTACATTGTTATGCTTATCAATTGAATTTAGTAATTGAAAGAGCAACTTCAAAAAATAGCAAAGCCAGAGATTTTTTAACAGTTTGTCTAGGATTCCTGCATTCTTTTCAAATTCCCCACAAAGAACAGCTAAACTAGGAAAATCACTTGTCGAATTTGAAAACCATCGGCAACTAGATGGAATTTTAAAAGTCGGACAGTAAATGCTGTATATGAATGAAAAGAAGAACTAATCCAGTGCTGTAGTGTTTTACAAAACTCTCAATCAAAGGCAACTGGACTTGCAGCAGCTGGGATTAAAATAATGCTAAATGATCTGGAATTTACCTTTTGGTTGGAATACTTCGGTAAAGTAATGCCACAAGTTGAAATATTATTTGCAAACTTTCAATCTAGGAGTATTGAAGCAATAACACCACAATCATATATAAATAAATTTACTGCTGCCACTGAAAACATTAAAGAAAAATATAAAAACGATTCTGAAGAAGGGAACTTAAATAATTAGAGGAAGATATCAAATACTCAGAAAACTGATGTTGTAGAAGACGTCTGAAATATAATCATCCAAGAATACACTAACAAATTTAGTTTTACCGACTATCTTGAATCTAGTAAATTGCTTCTAAGGAACTGCTTTGCATCTTATCTTAGAGACTTTCCAACTGCAGATCTCAACAGAGCTATTAAGGTATGTCCATTGCTAGACAAATTGAAGCTCAAGGCTGAGTTCTCTGTTCTTTACAGTCGAGATGATATCTGCTCAAATGATAACATCATTGATTTATTAAATGTAATGATGAACAATAATTTAGAAACGGCATTTTCAGAAACAGTCAAACTAGGGGAAAATTCTATTAACTATACTGATGACATCAGTGGAGACTGAAAGGTGTTTTTCCACGTTGAAAAGAATTAAAACATTTCTTCTAAACTCTATGTTGAATGAAAGGCTTACTATTTTAGCTATGCTATCGTTTGAAAAAGAAATGATAAATGGTATTGACAATTTTAATGACAAGGTAATTGACCATTTTCAACGTTCAAAACAAGAAAAATGGATTACATATTCATATAATGTCCTTTCATTTCTTGGTAAGTAGGCGCGAATCATTTAATATTTATTAATGTCCTAGGTTCAATAAAGGGAACTTTCTTAACTTTTACAACTATTTAACTTTTTTGAAAGCTTCAGCCTTCCCACTTAAAAAGAGTCTAGAGCCGCCACTGATATATATATATATATATATATATATATATATATATATATATATATATATATATATATATATATATATATATATATATATATATATATATATATATATAACATATATATATATATATATATAACAACCTAATATATATATATATATTATATAGGTAAATGTTCCTAAATGGATAAAACTAAGAAATGCATTTTATGATCGGAGGGAAATATCAGAAATAAGAGGTTTTATTTACTTTAAACTAAAATTTGTGGTTTCATAAAGTAGATTTTGTTTCCTTTTTAATATTGTCATAAATGAGATTTATTCTTTTCATTTTCAAAATTATTTAATCTTGTAGTTAAATTATTTTTTCATTAGGTATTTATTGAGTTAAATGAAAAAAAACTAAATAATACTAGAGGGTAGATGCACAGCAGGTTGGTGTACATGCATGACAGATCACTCACTGAAGAGCTCGCTCCAAATGCGGGCTGCGCGCGAGCGGTGTCATGTAACAGCTTACTCCCGCGCAGCGCGAGTAAGTTGTATATATATATATATATATATATATATATATATATATATATATATATATATATATATATATATATATATATATATATATATATATATATACATATATATATATAACTATAGATTAAACTTTTTCACCTCAACATAAAACATTACAATTCTTTTAATTTAATTTCAAAATTGAGAAAATTCGTAAAAAAAATACCACAAATCAAATAATATAAAAATCTCATTTTCTCTTTACAATCCACTTAGGAACATTGTCCTATATATTATTTATACATATCACCATTTCCTGCATGGCTGCAAGGTGGTGCTGATGATAATAATTATTTACAACTATCATCACCTTTCATGAAAAGAGCACTATGGTAGAAGCTGATTTTCATCCCCTTGCAGCCAGAGGAAGAGAATTTTGAAAATTTTCTTCATATGACTCAACTGCTTCGAGAAACGCAGCTTCACCTGCTACAATTTAATTAATATTTTAAATTTCTTCCTTTTTGCTATATTTTATATTTAATATTCCAAAAAATAATGAGGTTAAATTTTTTTGCAGCTCCTCCATCTCCATCCCATGCAGAATACAAATAAATCAAAAACTCTCTCTCCTGAAAAGATGGTCAGACCACTTCTTGAGTAGACTCTTCAGATTTCGTTCTTCTTTCCAATAAAACCATTTCAGACTTTCCTCCTTCTTTAAAAAATCTCTCTTCTGACCCTTCTCTTTTTCACTTCCACTCAGGTTTCCACTGCGTCCACACTCGACGATGGTGAATCATATATATATATATATATATATATATATATATATATATATATATATATATATATATATATATATATATATATATATATATATATATATATATATATATATATATATATATATATATATATATATATATATATAAGAAAAATTGGAAATTGTTCTTTTAAATTATTATTATGAATAACAGCGAAATTTTAGCCTACAAATAATTGAATCAATCTACTTCTAGGTGATATTTGGTGGTTATAGGATGTTTTCTGAGTAATCAAGGAAAGAATGATGATTGGAGTTTTCGACGCGGTCAGGACATGTGAAGATCTTCTTCGCATGGTTATAGGGCGACAGGGCTAGCAACCCGGTCCTTTCCTTTGCTTGAATCACTCTTGGTGCAGCGTTGAGATCTTTTGCGCCTAGAAACAAGATCCTCTGGAGAGCTCTAGGAGAACCAGTGTTGAGGCCTAATGGGAGAAGATGCTAGTTCTACTGAAAGGGCGAAAACCCCTAGAGAGTGCTTAACTTGAGGACTGGCGTCCAAACCATTCCGCCGAAAATGATTCTGGAGTGTTCTGGGGTTAAGAGTTTCGGGTCAGAAGGAGAAGACGCTGGACCAACTGACAGGGGGAAAGCTCTTCCTGGGAGTTGTTATAGATTATAGATTTATAGATATATATATATATATATATATATATATATATATATATATATATATATATATATATATATATATATAAATATTTATATATATATATATATATATATATATATATATATATATATATATATATATAATACGCGGCCTTTCTAATAAGAGAAGCATGAGAAGAGTGATTTGCATGTGAATAGATTGTTCCGTTGTATATGTGTTGGCTATGTTGGTAGTGATGTCTGTGTATTGAGATTAGTGTATTACACTATGCTGTAAGCTGCAATATGTATTTATTACAGAAAATCTCCTACTGACGACAATTTTTTGTGTCCATTCACGTTCGGCTATGTGAACGGACAAAAAATCGTCGTCATTAGGAGATTTTCTGTAATATAGTGTATTACACTACTCTCAGTGCACACACACATCACTGTCAACACATACAACAGAACAATCTTTTCAGATACAAATCACTCTCCAAATGATTCTCGCATTGGCAAGGCCGGCTATTACGATGCGAGCCCACTCCCGCGGGGACAAGCACTCCGACTACTTTACGCTGAACCAGGGCTTGGTATCAGGCCTCAATATCCTTGCACTTAAATAATATATACCACTTGGTCAGAAACCATACAAGTACATTCCCTAGCCAATTTCCGATCTCGGGATTGAGGTTATATGGTGAGAATGAATGGAAATATATATATATATATATATATATATATATATATATATATATATATATATATATATATATATATATATATATATATATATATATATATATATATATATATATATATATATATATATATATATATATATATAATTATGATTATTATTATTATTATTATTATTATTTATTATTTTTATTTTTTTTATTATTATTATTATTATTATTATAATTATTATTGTGTGTGTGTGTGTGTGTGTGTGTGTGTGTGTGTGTGTGTGTGTGTGTGTGTGTGTGTTATTATTATTATTATAATTATTATTATTATTATTATTATTATTATTATTATTATTATTATTATTATTATTATTATTATTATTATTATTATTATTATTATTATTATAATTATTATTATTATTATTTCATGTTAAGGAGAATTACTAAGGCAAAAAAGCCTCTCTAAATGAGTTGGGCAATTATCGTCTTCGAGTGGAATACTTTCGGCGGTTATTGGGGACGTCTTCGGAAAGGGATCTGAAAGAGATTCATTGGAGGAAAGACGCTCGAAAAAAGGGGGGTAAATATCTCGTGAGAGAAGAACAAAGAGGAAAAGAAAATGAGTATGGAAATAGGTATATGAAATAATAATAAATAATGTGGCCCGGCAGTGTGTGGCTGGCGAGCAGTGTGTGGCTGGCCATGTGTATTGTGGCCAGAGTGTGTGGCTGTAGCTGTGTGTGGCTGTGAATGTGTG
>JABUQX010066508.1:0-5000 GCA_015478945.1 Trachelipus rathkii | reverse complement strand
TTTTATCTGGTATTTTTTGATAATTTTGATAATGGGAGAGTAATTTTATCTTTTGTCTTTTAATTTTAAAACAATTTAATTTTTTTTTTCTTTTTAAATATATATAAAAAGCATGCATAATAATCAATGACGTCATTGCTAGTTGTTGCTATTAATGACTAGTTAGTTTAACGACAGAAACACAATAGTATGATATGATATATATATATATATATATATATATATATATATAATATATAATATAATATATATTATAATATATATATATTATATAAATATATTATATATATATTATATATATATATATATATATAGTAGTATATATATATATATAATATATATATATATATATACTATATAATATATATATATATATATATATATATATATATATATATATATATATACTAGAGTATATTAATTATTAGTAATTATATATATATAGTTTATATTTATATATATATTTATTATATATAATATATATATATATATAGTATATATATACTACATAGTTTATTATATTCTTTTTAGGTATTGGCGTTATAATATATTTAGTTATAATTTATATTTATATTTTTATATATTTTGATTAGTAGTATATATTTATAGGGTTTTTATTGGTATTTTGATTTCGTATAATTATTTTATTGTTATCTTAATATCTGTTAGGTACGATTAATTGTGTATTGATAGATATCAGTATAGTAGTTGACTGAGTACTGTGGTATTTATATAGTATATTGGATGTGTAGAGTTTATTGTATGGTTGTTTGGCTGCTTTTTATAAATACTATATAGATGTGATGTTTGATTTATGTATTGGAGTTTATACTAGGATATTATCTATATTCTCGTTTTTATTGTTATTATATAATATTATATATATATATATATATATATATATATATAATATATATATATATAATATATTATATAAGTAAATTATATTCATTAGGGGCTGATTATCCTGAAGAAAATGTTTGAGCATGCGGAAAGTTATAATAATTATCTCTATCCTAAACAAATAGTAAATAATATATATAATATATATAAATATGTATGATAGATAATATAATATATATTTATATATATATATATATATATATATATATATATATATATATATATATATATATTTATATAATTTTTTTTATATATATTTTTATATTATATATATAATAAAGTTTACTTATAGTAGATATATATATGAGTAGATGAAAATACGAAGCTTTCTTGCAAATCTGATATTGAATAGCGAGTTACCGTAGCGATTCTCCACTTGAAGATGAACTCTGCCCTCCTGTTCTTCTGAAAAAACTTCTGTACCACCTCATAAAATGTCGATCGGATTTTGAAATCATCAAGTTGTCAACATTTTATTGCACAGCGACAGAGCTTACAGAAAGCATCCCTATTAGAATTTGGTTCCTTCTGCAACCATGAATATTTTTTTGCATTCACTTTTATATTTTGCGGTCACTATCATAAGTATGACTCCCACTTTGGCATTTTAAAAAAAAAAATCTGCCAAGGACATGAAAATTGCATGAGATGTTAAAATGTGCACTTGCACGCACTAAGTAGTAAGTACTGCTTACGAAGCAGAGTTAAACAAGCCTATTTCTCCATTTTTAGACCAATTTTCCTCTTTTTTTACTAATTCCAAAATTGTTAATCCAATATAGTTTATACATGTATTTCTGTATTTTATCAAATTTTGTTATGTTTCTGGTGGAAAGTAATTATTTCGGACAGTTATATGTGGTCTGTTCTATATAGAATTAACATTCTTTCATACTTTATTGTCTTATAATTTCTAGTTGAAATGTTATTGGCCATAAATAGCCAATGGGTGGTCTCAGCATTTATTAGTTGGTATTTGTTGCGCTGAGACAGTTTTTGAATTGCAGAAAAAAATCATAATTCCTATCGTCTTTTTTATTAAAATTAGAATAACGATTAAATTAGCTACGAATATTAAAGAAGACTCGAAAAGCGTTTTCGCTCCGCTCAAGAGTATTGCTTGCTTGTTAAGTTTCCGCAAGCTTTCTTTATAGGTTTCAGGCAGTGAGTAATTCATGAACCTGTTTACCATGTTGAGCTTCTCAGAAAGGCAGCTCTCGAGTGACCGCAAGCCACGTCCTAGTTATTAACTAGGCGAAATTTAAGTTACATTGCTGTGTGCCTCGAGAATTGCAAGATTAAATATAAATGTGAATTTGTTTAGCTAATATAAGCATACCGGAAGAATATAATTATCAACATCTTTATTGCTCAATAGCATATACTGGACAATCAAATTTTCTTTTTTTCCCCCAAACATTGGCGCCGCATGTAAGGGCAAGCAATAAGTATTCGCCGCCTGATATTATATTATATAGAGGTTATATATACTTATATATATAATATATATTATTTGTATAATATTATATATTATATTATAATATTTTCATAAACCAATACATATGTTTTTGTATGCTAGTACCATATATATGTTATATATTATTGAAATAAATTAAAATTTAAATAAAAATAAAAAGTCGCCTTAAAGATTTGCTGCTCCTCAAATTTAAAACTGGATTCCAAAATTTATTTATTTATTTTTTTATTTATTTTTTTTTTTGTAATTTCTAAAACTCTGAACATATGCTAACAAAAATGGGCGAAATTTCATCAGTGATTGTAGCCAGTATGTGAAGGGTTTATAATAAATAACAAAAGCTTTTTGCAGAGAATTTATTTCAAGAATGGCTGGTCAGGCGTGGCTGTTTTCCGTACCTCACTCTCTCACCGCACCGCACCGCACCACACCGCACCGAAACATTGAAATTGTGTTTAGCACGGCACCCCAAAGGACCGGTATACCGTACAAGCCTAATCTCAAGATATTAATAAGGGATTCTATTTTATGTCAAGTAACAATTTAAGATAGACTTTGCTTATCAGTGACGTGTCTCTATCGTGTCTCTTTTCGTCAATTCATCATCTATCTTTTTTGATTTTACATTTGATAGTGTTTAAGAAATATAGTAACGGTGCTTGCGGCTAGTCAGTCTAGTCACATTAATTTGACTACTTATATAATTAACCTTCATCAAAATGAACTCGAGGAGGTATAAGATTTCTTTTACCATCTTATTATACTTAAAAATAATTCAAGATAAAATTTCAAATTAATTATCAACGATATAAATACACTAAGAGAAATGCTTTGTTTAAATTATATATAAATATTTTTGAAAATAAATAATTTATATTTAATTAAATATACATTTCTCTCAGTGTAATGAATACCTGGAACAAAGAGGAAATCCTAACTCCTTTTAAGATCGCAAAAGCTTGAACTCTTACTTCATAATATTAATGCCTTAAGAAAATGCTAAATTGAGATTGAGCAACTGCTTTGAACCAAAAGAGAAATTTTCAAAACATGGTTACCTAATCTATCCATTATCGCTTACAAACAAACTAGTTTGATAAATAATGAAAATATGAGTAAGTTAATGCGAAGAAAGTGCTATCAAAATTAGAGCAAAAAGGTGTAAAGAGAGATGGATAAATGTAAAACTTAATGCAACAATGGAAACAAAGCTGTCGAAGGGTTTTGCAGAGGAAGATAAAAGGGAGACAGAATGATCAAGAGAAAAAGTATTGAAACTAATCGAGCTACGATTCAAGCTAAGGCCTGTTTCATAAACTTAACGTGCTGTTACTCGAGCCGAAGCTATTTCGGCGTGCCATCAAGACTTCCGTGGTGCATTGTTTGGATTGCTGCACGCATCCCATGCGTCAATTGGAATACACTGGGGAATCAGATGGTTAGCCTTGTATTTACTCGTCTTACTCACCAGACCAGGACCTCCTAGGTGGATTTCCAAGGAAGCGCGAATGTTAAAAAGAGGCAAAAAACTCTGGTTCAGGTCTGGCAAGCGGGGAACCAGAATTTGCTCAGCACCAACTGGAGAGATCTCGGAGACCGGCAAACTACCTCCACTCAAAATTAACAGGATGACAAGCTAATCTGGTTCACCAGAAAGACCCCAGAAAAATGCAGTTTCCGGCGGGGCCTATTTTAGGCCCCTGGTCAGCACTCTATTAATTTAGTAAGCTATGAATATGAAAGCTTTAACGAGACAGACCTGAACTAAACGATCAGAGAATGTCATAGGAAACAGTCGAAGTTACACCACTTAAAAAAGTCATAGTGACTCCCGGCAACTGTACCTGTAGATAACTGAAGCTGCCTGCTGATTTTGGCCCAAGGGCCAATGTCACTCCTGTTGATGTCAGGAGTCTCTCTATCTGCCACCTGGGAAGTCTCACGATGGGAGTCAGCAATCCAAGGCCGGTTTTCACAACTAAACCCATACTATTAAATTTCAAAATATCTCACCATAAAACTAGTTCTCAATACGTTTCAACAAAAAACTAACCTTCAAAGTATTTCCCTCATAAAAAATATTTACAATATTTCACTATGAAACTAACTTTCAAAGTATCTTATCTTAAGAGCAACTTACAGATTATCCAACAATAAAGCTAACTTTAAAATAAAATTTAAAAGTATTTTCCCATAAAACTAATTTTCAAAAGTATATTACCATAAAGATAACATTCAAAATATCTCACCAAAACTATGATTTTCAAAGTATTTAGCTACAAACCTAACTTTCAAAGTATATCTCAATAAAAGTGACTTTCAATTTCCTCTAATGATCGCAAAGGTAATAAAAACTTTCAAAAACAAACACCTAGTTCAAAATAGGAAATAATAAAGAAAGACAAACAAATTTAACATTTTTTGCGTGTACTTGTCAAATAGCAAACTAAATTGAAACAAATAAGGTTTAAATTTAACTTTGGAAGAACGTGTCGAATTGCAACGTGTCAAATTGCAAGTTATTGAACTTGTGAATTTTGATTTATTCCAGCAAGAACTTGCTTCATGAAACTACCAAATGACAATGACACATTTATTTACGTGTCAACAAAATATACAT
>JABUQX010066507.1:52500-64070 GCA_015478945.1 Trachelipus rathkii | reverse complement strand
CACAAAGAAGGATTTGCTGATCTTAGGAGAGCTGTTGTTAAGATATTTACGAAGCTCAAAGGATAAGGAAAGAAAGAAAAAGGAAGAAGAGGAAGAAAAGAAAAGGATTATTTAGGTAAAATTTAGAATAAAAGGAGTAAGAGAGTTTTGCGATGTTTCTAATACAAACCAACGTTTTGATTTGGAACTCTTAAGCAAAACCAAATATGGATATAAATGATCTAAGATTCCAGTACATTCCCAGACTTTGGAAAATGATGCGGAGTGTGATTGCAACATTTTCATGTTAGAATTGGTTTCATTAGACTGCTTACATCATTGTGCCCAAAATAGATGGTGATTCCTTCAGAAAATATGATAAGAGAAACTATTGTGAAAAATATATATTGAGATGTAGTGATGAATAAATAACAGATCAGATTATGCAGGGGATATACTTGTCGTTTTACAGAGTCGATGGGTGAGGATAGTAATAATTGTATATGTATGAATATTTATATGTACACATGCATGGAATATTATGCAAGACCTTTCTCATTATGCATCCTTTGATTTACTTTTCACGTATGTCACGAAGCATCAATGAAGATGCTTGTTCAAAGATTTGCTTATGGAAGGAATTCAAGTATTTCGTGGTAATTAAATTCCTGTTTGGTGAGGGATTAGATACACCTATATGGATGAGGAGGTATAACAAACAGATTCCAGGCAATTACGATGGTTTTACACTTTGCAATTTGTTTTGTTAGTTCTCTAATGTGGTCATCATATATATATATATATATAATATTATATATATATAATATATACTATATATTATATATATTGGTATTATATATAATATAGTGGTTATATATATATATTATAGTATATTATATAATATGGGGTTATTATATATATATATATATATATTATTATATATATAGTAATATATAGTTAGTTGGTTTTGCTTTTGGTAGTTATATATATTATATTAATATGATCCAAGATGTATATGACTCGAAGTTGGGATTTGAATCACTTACCCTTAGATGGTGGATTTATAAAATAATTGTGCGGTTTTGATGCCGAAAATCCCACGTATAGATCATATATATATATATAGAGTATATTATATATATGATAGGTTAGTATTTCCAAAAATATGATATATTATATATATTATATATATATATTTATTATATATATATATATTTGTATATAGTATATAATATATATATTTATATATATATATATTATATATATATAATTATTACGGGGATGGGGCCGGATATCGAACTATCTGGGTATCCGCTAGTCCGGCCAAGTTTTTGACTATCCGGTATCCCGCCGGATATCATTGTTATCCGGCGATACCGGATAATTAACTTCCTAGTAGGTTCTCCGTCGTTTAGGGAATATTCAATAATTTGAAAATTATATATATATAATATAGATATATATATATAAGTATAATAATATATTATATACTATTATAATATATTATATTATATATAATTATATATATATATATATATATATATATATATATTATAATATCTATATATATATATATAATATTATTATATATATATAATATAATATATATATATGTATAAATATATATATACTATATATATATATATATATATATATATATATATATAGTATATATATTATATATATATATATTAATATACTATATACATATATTATATATATATATAATATAATAGTATATATTATAATATATATATTTATATATACTATTTATTTAGATTTTCGATGTTGGGTACCAATGTTATAGATTATTTTATTCCATCATTTATGTTGACTGTACAGTACAATTTATCTGAATTTGGTGGTGAACGTTCATAAATTATGGTAAAATATGGTAATATTAAAATATTAAGTTAAGCATAGTTAATAAAATACTTAATAATATATGGTAGATAAATATGATTTTTAGATGTGTCCACTGTCTTTAAACAAATGTTTATGTATTTTTCCACATATTTTATTCTCACTTTAAGTATCTCGTATTACTAAATGTATTACCATGCTTATTTTTAACGTGTTTTAAGCTTGTATTTATTTCCCAGTATGAAATATCGCAATTCTCAAGAAATTATAATATAAAAAAAAAGGCACGAATTTATTCTCAATGTTCCCCGCCTTCAGTGAAAAGATAAAAATCAGAGCAAATGTCAGGGCAAAAACTATAAATATTGCAATGTGTGGAAATAAAGTATACGTCTTGCTTTAAGAAAATTGGTGCTCGAATAAATCTTCAATATCGATTATAAGTTTAATTAGGACTTGAGAACTAAATATTATCGATATCGAGAATGGGTGATTAATAGTAACGATTGCAATTACTATTTTAAATCTTTCACAATTTTTAAAATGTCATTTTCAAGAACCCTTTTAAACAAAATCCTTTGAAAAAAAAGAAAAAAAAAAAAACGATTTTTTTTCGTTGTTGCTATCAAACGTACAAAAGATGGCCAACGTGTAAAATTTGTGACTATAATTTTGGCATTAACTGAAACTAACAATTTTTTTGTAGTCCTCGTACTGCGGAATGATATGGCATTCGCTAACTGCATTCCACAACATTTTTTCAAATTATTTCTATTTGAAATTCCTAATTTATTTTGGTAATTTCCGGCATTGCTGGATTGCGGACTAAATTAGCGGAACGTCCCCTGTGGATATATATATATTATATATATATATTATATATTAATATATATGATATATATATAATATTATATATATATATATATGTATATATATATATATATATATAAATTGTCTATAGTTTTATTATATTATATTATATAGTCGAAGCCACATCAGGATTTACTTCAAGAATAAAAATAAACTATGATAGCTACGTAAAAACTGAATACTTTTTGAAATAGCGCTACATTGTTATGGAGGGAAAATGAAGAAGAACATAAAATAAAGTGAGATAAAAAAAAGTAATAAAATAGATCAATGAAGAAAAGTATAATAGATAAAGATACAAAAGTAATAGATAATATATAATTCTCTCGTTCCCCCAATTGTCGCGTTCCAATAGGTCATGAGTCGCCCAATATTTTTTTCAATTTAAGGGAACATGACGCGCACGTCGCACACCACATACACACACACCTAACAACAATCACCACACACACACCACACACACACACACACAACACAGACATATGAATGAGATAGATGTTCTAGAGAAATTAAAATTTTTTTTGATGACCTGACTGACCTAACCTAAACTATATGGAATTTTAATTTTTAATTTTAATTTAACTTTAATTTTTATTTTTATTTTTTGTATTTTTGGCATTTTCTTTAAAATTTCCCCTAAACGAAAAGAAAAACATATAAGGAAAAACGTTTTTTTTTTAGTGTATCATGTTTTATTAAGTTTGGAAACGTACGATTAAAATATTTTTTTGACTTATTTGTTAAAATTTAAGACTTATTAATATTATTTTTTTCAATTTCTTGAATTAAAAGGTATGCTTAAATTTAAAAATATAGTTTAAGTTTTTATGTAGATATAGTGTTTTTTTTTTAAGATACAGGGCACCTAATCTGGAGACTGGCCATAATATATATATATTATACATATATATTATATATATTCTTTAAAGGTATTTTATAGATAACATAAATGTTATATATATATATGTTTTATTTAACTTTAGAACATATAGAGAATATGTATATATTATAGTATATATTGATATATATATATATATATAATAATTCCAAATCTTCAAAGTTATTAAATAATAATCTATTTTGGATTTTTTTTCCTGAAAATCATGGGTAATAAGTGGGCTCATAAGCAACACTCCCCTACAACCACCAAATAATAAATGTAATTCTAATGAATCTAGTTTTATTAAAGGTTTAAATAAATGATCATTTAGACTCAGATTTGAAGGGGGTGATCGGACACCATTGTGGGGTGAATTGGGCCATCTTTTTTAGTATTCCTTTTTTAATGTATTAAATTTCAATTTTATTATTGTTAATTTTTTACTTAATATAGAAATTTGGTTTATTATATTAAAATTAGTAATAAGGAATTAAATTGTTAAATAATGATAATAAATAATGGAATAAAAAATTGTGGTGGCCCACAGTTCACTCCATTGCGTGGGACTAATGTTCTGAACACTTTTTTTTGAAATTATATTTTCCATATAAATTTCATTTTTTATTTTTAGATTTTTACTTAATATAAGTAACTGTTTTATTATATTTATTAGCAATGACGTAATAAAAATGTCAATTATTATATATGCCTACATAAAATAAGAATAACATTGGTTGGCCCAATTCACCCATCATCAATTTTTTATTGGGGGATGAATCGTGGCTAAGTTAGGTCCAGCGAATTTAACCACTAAGATGTTTGGAACAAAAAATTTAGTTTGCCAGTTCAAAGACATAGACTACTCAACTGTATACACTGTAAAAAATATATAAATAAAATCTGTCCTAACTTTCATTTAAAACAAAGTTTAAAAAAAACTTCGCATTTTCAAATGTGAAATTCTATTTAAGGACATTTTATACACTAATTTTGTTTATATTTTTTTAAAAATATAAAAGCTCTCTAAAAACTTAAAGATAATCTAAATAGAACTTGTAGTACTACCACGATGACCAAAAATAAATTTTGTTTTATTATAGTCACACGCGCCCGACGCTAATATAAACGAGGACTGCCGGATATCCGGTATCCGGCTGATTCAGCTGATTCACTATCCGATATCCGGCCGGATATCCGGTGTCCGGCTATCCGGCTAATTCCCGATATCCGGCCATCCCTAATATACTATATATATTATACTACTATATATATATATATATATATATATATATATTATATAGATATATATATATATATATATTAGTATAATATTAATATATTTAATATTATACTATTCTTATATATAGTTAGAATCGGAATCGGAATCGCATTTTGACTTGGTATCGGATCGAATCGGCAATCGGCTTAAAATTTTGGACTCGTTGTGGATAAGTTTTTAGAATTTATATATATATATATATATATATATATTATATATATATATTTATATATATATATATATATATATATATATTATAATGTATAGTATTATATAGTATTAGTATATATAATATAGTATATCTATATTAATATATATATATAAGTATATATATATATATATTATATATATATATATATAATATTATATATATATATATATGATATTATATATTATATATGCAGTTATATATTTACAGATCTTTATGCAATATATAGCTAGGTGTTTAATTTACCTAAACTAAAATTTTTATTCTTTTAATAGGCCACAAGGAAGTTACGGTAACAAAAAAGGTACCAAATAAATTCAGGAATGTGTGTTTCTTTACAATTTTTTTAGTTTATTGAATTTCAGAATGAGGCAGATGCTATTTTTTTTTTTGTTAAATTGTTCTTAAAATTTATGTATATATATAACTATATATATATATATTATATATATATATATATATATAATATATATATAGTATATATATATATAATATATATATATATGTATATATAGTATATATATTATAGTATATATGTATATATACTATTATATATAGTTGAAATATTATATATATATATACTATATATTTTTTTTAAATACATTGCTTTTAATGTTCTAGAGTATAATGTAGTAGTACGTTTAATTGTAAATAAATTTTTCTTTAATAATTTCAACTTGCATTTTCTACACTTCATTATTTTTCAAAATATAATATATATATGATATATATAGTATATATTAATATATATTATTAAATTTATATAATATATAATATTTTTATATATATAATATATATAGTATATATATATTAATATATAATATTATATATATAGTATATATATATGCGATCATGTTAATTTTTTTCTTTACGTTTCTTTTGGTGAAGTTGTTTAATAATGAAAAAGTAAATTTTACCCTATGAAAGAGAAGAAAAGTTATTCAATATTTAAATTTGTTTGTTCCGACATATATTTAATTATTTTGTTGTATTATTATTTATATTTTAGTTTTGTGAAACAAATTTTTATTTTAATTTTAAATGTATAGTTGCTAAGATACATCTTCACGACTATTCTTAAATATTTTAATTATGAGTATCCAATGACTTTAGGTATTTAATTACATTACATTAAAACTAAGAGGAATTAAATATTGTCAACCAGTGTGTGTTAATTTCAATAACTACTCACAGAATAATAGATAATTATTATTTTGTATAATTTGAAATTTTGAATTAGCTGGTAGGTTACGTATGGTAGACGTGTTATGATGTAAGTCAGGTTTTAGGTAGGTTGGTTAGGTTAGGATTAGCTTAGATTAGGTTATGGTTGGGTTTAGGTTAGGTTAGGTGTTAGGTTAGGTTAGGTTTGGTTAGGTTAGCTTAGATTAGGTTAGGTTAGGCTTTAGGTAACTGTTAGGTTTAGGTTGGTGAGGTTTAGGTTTTAGGTTACGGTTAGGTTAGGTTATATTTAAATTAGTTAGGATAAGGTACATAGGTAGATTATGGGGTAGATTAGGTTATTTTGCATTAGATTAAGAAAGTTTCATTTTGTTAAAAATAAAATTAATTTACTTTCACAGGTTTTGCTTTAATTAATCCAATATGAATTGGTGAACAAAACATGAGGGTGAAAACGTTAAAAAGTTTTAAAATAAAACATAAAAGAACGAAAAGAAATGAACATATAACGCCGCTTGTTATTTCAAATATTTGCGAGTATGCGTGGAGTAAAAAAATGAAGGAAAAATTTAAAACTATGTCACTAGTTTTGCAGAATTATTTAACATACTGATGCAAGTATAATATATTAAATAGTATCAGTATATAATATACTATCTATATATTATATATATATATATATATATATATATATATATATATTATATATATATATATGTTACTATCATATATTATATATATAGATCATATATTATATACTATATATATGAATAAGGAATGTAATGTTGACCATATAAATACTTCAAACTTCCCTTAAATAGTATTTACCATTAATGTGAGTAATTTTTTTGACCAAACATTTTTAAAAATTTTAAACTAAGTTGTAAAATTTAAACTAAAATTTTATGAGTTAGAGAAAAACGTAAGGATTATTAACATGAGCCATAATTATATATTATAAGTTATATATATATATATATATAATATAGTATTATATATATATTATATAAGTATATTAGCTTATATATATATATTATATATTATATAGTATATATATAGTATATATATATAATATATAGTACGACCTTATTATCCCTAACAACTTTTTTGTCGATTTGAATGAAATTACACAATATATATATATTATATATATATATACTATATCTATGATATATATATATATTATATATATATATATATATATATATATATACATATATATATATATTATATAGTATAGCTAATATACTATGATATATTTATATAGAGTTGGTGTAGTAAAGGACTTATAGTTACCTTTCGGCTTTTTCCTCCACTATAGGTATGAAGTATCAACACAAGTAGTTATAATCGTTTATGTCATAATCCTTTATGAACTTTCAATCACAATTAGTTTATTAGCATTTTTATAGTTATGCTCTTAATAGTAAGGTATTAAAAAGTATTTTTGTTTTTGCTTTTTTTTTAATTTACATTAAACAGAAATATATTAGTAAGTTCGATGCCCTCTATCAGTATTAAGTTCTATACATATTGAATTTTTACTTGCTGACGCTGAAACGAGTTTAAGTTTTCATCTGTGGGGAGAGAGAGAGAGAGAGAGAGAGAGAGAGAGAAGAGATAGAGGAGAGATAAGAAGAGAGAGGAGGAGAGAGAGAGAGAGAGAGAGAGAGAGAGAGAGCGAGAGCGGAGAGAGATGAGAAAGGCGGGAAGGGTTTTGCTAGAAACTCATCTGTTTAAAATGACAATATGGCAACGCTAGGCGCTGTAATATAAACGAACAAAATTTTTATAAAGAAACATTATAAACACATTATAACAATAAAATAATTTTATGCTAACATATATTAAAGAGTAGAAATTCATATATGACACATTATGAATTATAGAATTCAAACATATAAATATTCCTAGACACATGAGCTGAAATATTCTTGTTTTCTATGAATTTTCCCATCTTTTATAATTTTTATCAGAATTTTTGTTACCTAACATGCAATTTGTACACGTTTTATTTTTTAAGCTTTTAAAATCATTATTTTATATCTTTTTAATATTCAAGCTGTGTTGCTTTTACTTAATGAATCAAACGGTGTTTCGTTGAATACAATCATTAATTCACACTAATTTTAATTAAATCCCCACATTAATACAACACTGAAACCGCCCTTACGGCACTGGATTACTCTAGAACTAAATCTTGTTCTGTTGTTCAGTAGATGAAGTGACCGTTTGTAAAGGCGAATCACTCTGCGAAGGCGAATTACCAGCCGGTTGAGGAACCATCTGCGAAGGGGAATTATCAGCCGGTTGTGAAACCATCTGCAAAGGCGAATTACCACCCGGTTGTGGAACTATCTGCGAAGACGAATTTCCAGCCGGTTGAGGAACCGCCTGCGAAGGTGAAAGGAGTACAGCAGGTTTCAAACGAATAATCGAAACGACATCCTTCCGTCCATCAGGAAGTTGTTTCTTGTAGCATCGATCCATCCGTTGAATAATCTTGCAAGGTCCAGAATAAGGTGTTTCCAGATTCTTCCGAATACGATCGACTCGAAAAAAGACATGTGAGAAGATGAGTTTTCAATGTTAGCGTTGATTTGTAAGGAAGGAACTTCATCGGAAAAGACTTGAAGAGGTGCCAGAAGAGACGTATTTGTGTCTTGTAGAGCTTTCTTCCCACAATCGATGTTTAAGTTGTAATGGTGTAGAAAATCCATACTCAATATTGGCACTGATATATCAGCTACCATGAAAGTCCAATTAAATTCTCGACGAAGCTTCTTGATCGCTACATGTGTCGCTATTTTACCTTGGCACATGATAGGCGAACCGTTCTCCGCTGAACAATTGCCATTAATTACAAATAGGGACATGTTGGTTACCATTGAAGAAGGTAGACTTGAAATGGAAGTGCCGGTGTCTAAGAGGAGGAGAGTATATGCGCCGAATGTTGTGACATTGATAGTAAGTTGCGAACTTTTAAAAAGCAACAATCAGCTCGCTCTTCTAGTTTTCCGTTGGTTCGGGAGAAGAAACTCTAGAAGAGAGACGAGACGAGGGCTGCACCTGTACATTAGATTTGTCAGGCCACTTTCACCATTGCCTGCATGCCTTTGCATGTTGAGCAAAGTAAATGTGAGCACGGCAGACGTGGGACCTTTGATTTTGACTGTATGGACGCAGTCCTACAGTTCCTGTAGCTGATGTTGTCGTTGTTTCTGCTGCTGCTGCTGAAGTAGTTCACTGTGTAATAGTTGCTATTGACACTGCCATAACAGGAGCAAATAATACCAAAACAACTAGATCATTTGCTAGTTCACCGAGTTGCTCAAGGATAAGGGCTGTCTGAGAATCCATAGCTGGTCGAATGTTGGTTGGGAGAATCTTCAAGAACTGCATCCTAATAATGTTTTCTCTAATTTTCAATTTGGGACCATAACGAAGCATTTCTCGTAGATGAAGGGAAGTCTTGCCACTGTAAGTTTGCTTGTACATAAACTCGTTGAATAACTTCGTCTTACTTTTCTCGTAGATAGTAATGACGGCTTTCTTCAGCGGAGTGTAAGCTTGAGCATCGAGGTCTGCAGGGGAGATACGGTCAATGACATCGGTTGGCAACTGGGGGAGAGCGTTGAAGTACTTATTCTTCTCTGAAGTAATTTTCCCAAGGTAAAACTAGGCTTCAAGTACACAGAACCACGTCTGGAATGACGTCTCAGAGAACTCTGGAGGTTTTACCTTTATCCCAGCGATAAATTCTTCTATCTGTTCTTCGGGAGAAGTCTGTTGATTTTCGCTGTCTGTAGACATCTTCTTGAGTCCTGAAAGAATGGTCTTCCTCTCGAGTTTTGAAAAAGTGGACGTCTTCCTTTTGAGTTTGAGTTTGGTGTCTCTTCTACTAAGTTACCAATATGAAGTGAAGGAGTTGTTGGACCCGTCTTTGTTCTTGTTCCTCCCGCTTCACAGGTTAGTGTGTATGAGTCCTTTGAAGTCTCAGGTAATAGACTTTCATTTTTACGTTGTGGGGACTCAAACAGCAACAGCATCGGCTATGTTGCTATTGGATATTGGAAAGTCGGCAAACTTTCACCACCTAGGGAGCTATAGCGTTCTGCTTCGTACTGTCGAGACTAGGTGAACAGTCTTAAAAGTTGTATAACCCTTTTTAATAAGTTATCTTCGTTATAGTAAGGTGGTTAAAAACAGCTATTGGTTTTTGGTTATTTTATTAAATTTGCGACGCTAAAGTTAAATACATTAAGTTTTAATTTTTAACATTTAATTACTTTGCTAGACCTTACGGTCGATCAAACTTTCATCTGAGAGTAGAAGAGAGAGAGAGAGAGAGAGAGAGAGAGAGAGAGAGAGAGAGAGAGAGAGAGAGAGAGAGAGAGAGAGAGAGAGAGAGAGAGAGAGAGATGAGAGATTACAAATTGCACCAAAATTATCAGAGTTATTTACAATAAATAAGATATACAAATATGATATAAAATAATATAAAATATTAAAATATTCAATAGAAATTACATTATTTAGTACATATTGCAATGAGAAAACCTTTAATTGAATGTTAAAATGCATTCTTTGATCTAAAAATAAATCGATAAAGTGTTCTCCTACAACTCTTTTCTTTATTTGGTTTTCTCTAATGAAATATGGTTAACTACTATTTTTAAGCACTTTTAAAAAGTATTATCTAAACTCCACAATATTATTTTAAATACAATTTATACTAAACTGACAATATAACTATTATATAGATCATATATATATATATAGTATATATATTCTATATATATAATATATATATATAATATATATATAATATATATATATATATATATATATATTATATATATATAGTATTAGTATATATATATATATATATTAGTATATATAGTATATATATATTTTAGATATATATTATATATATATATATAATATATATTATATATATTATATATATATATATTATATACTATTATATATATATATATAGTATATATATATATATATATATATATATATATATGTATATATATATATATATATAGTACGTATATGAGCGTAGGCAGGATTTCATTTAGGGGGGGCAACAGGTGAATATATATATATATATAAATAGTATATAATATATATAATATATATATATTATATATATATAGTATTATTATATATATACTATATAATTAATATATATGTATATACTAATATATATATATATATAGTATATATATATATATATATATAATATATATGTATGCTTTGACGCAACAAACAGAATATTTTGCAGCACAGCTATGTGG